>JAYEVD010000132.1:0-221756 GCA_036346405.1 Phyllostachys edulis | reverse complement strand
TTATTGTTAGTATTGTAAATTAAATAGATTTAGCAATGTACCTTCGGTGAGAGATAACTCGGGGAAAGCCTTGGAGGAGGAATGGGAAGGAAAAAACGATGGGGAAGGAAGGATGGCGACTAGGATATTTCGGTGGTGAGGAGATAAGGAGAGATAAATGGAAGGATTAGGTGAGGAGAAGATTAGAGTAAGGGATTAAGTAAAGGGAATGATTAGGGATGAGATTAGGTGAGAAGGGTAATTTAGGAAGTAGCAAATTAGTAATACTATTAACGGTTTAGTAGTAACAAATATAATTAGGCACTAGTAAAATTAAATATCGACGATGTATTTTTTTAGACCAACGTATTTAATTAAGCGCGTCTGAGTCAAATAGCGATGGTAGATGATAGATAATTAGTCTTGCGGGATAAATAAAATGTAAAATTAATCATAGTATATATAAGAAAATTAATGCCAATAAAACTCACTACATTAATTAAATAATCGAGGGCATTAGGAAATCTTTTAAGACTTAGTAGTCGACAATGTAAAATTATTAACTTAGCGAAAA
Source organism: Phyllostachys edulis (assembly GCA_036346405.1). NCBI lineage: Eukaryota > Viridiplantae > Streptophyta > Magnoliopsida > Poales > Poaceae > Phyllostachys > Phyllostachys edulis. Next base: position 221,203 of record JAYEVD010000132.1, on the reverse strand, counting down.
TTAGTAGTTAGCAATGTGATTAGCTTTTAATTAAAATCTGTACAAGGAGAGAAAAGAAAAGAAAAGTGGAAAAAAAACCAATTATAAAAAAAATCAGAAAATTCAAAAAAACTTGGAACATGAAAAGATTTAATTAAAATTTTTGAATATAATTGAAGTTTATTTGATTAATTTAAATTATTTTTTATTTTTACGAAAGACTACGAAAAACATGAGAACTAATAAAAATAATATCTTAGTCGCTACGGTTCTTGATCACGTTACTTCACTATGGTGTAGTTAAAGCAAAAGTACTTTATGGAGCTTCTCTGAGAATGCAATTGAAGAAGTGAGAATGCTCGTTGTGATTATGAAGATGCCATAAAACATGGAGGATTCAATAATAGGTTGTGAGTGGTTCTTTCACGGGATTCGATGAAAGAGGCATACTTGCAATAGACTTGGTTTTGTCTTTGGACTCTAATGTACTTGCAATATAGGCTTGCATAACGGAAAGTATGCCTATATTGCAAGTACATAGAGTCGAAGATAGAAGTCATGTCTATTGCAAGTATGCCTCTTCTAGTACAATAGCCATTGAATCGAAAACTCTTTTAATCTTGTGCTTTAAAAAAGAACTTTTACAATTAATCAAGTTCATATTTAATTTTCAGAAAATGAAAACAATTTAAATTTAAAATGTAAAAAAAATTAAATCAGGTTTTTTTTTTAAACTTTTCTTTTCATAGAAAATTCATATAAGCGCAATTGAGATGAATCAATTTTTGTTGGTCATGAAAATTTATTCGTAGATAGTCATGTAATTTTTATCTCCACTAGTATTCTATAATTTTATGCGAGATGTTTAAATTGAAATAGAATTGAACACGCAACAATGTAATTTTTATGTGCAATACTATATTAGATTATGAACAAATTATAGAAGTGTTAGGAGCGTGAACCAAAAATTTCAAAATATTAGAGCATTGCATATGAGTGGTTTGATATGCACCTATGTTAGGTACTTCATGGCGGAGATTCAAGATCATTAGGTGTTCCATGGGGGCAGCTCTCGTGCTGTGACGGCTGTCTGAAGCGGACCCGTCAAATTGTGGCCGGACCGTGATCCGGGCGCCGGGTCTGAAGGACATGAGCCTCTCGGAGCTAAGGCGATGCGTGCATTCTGCGTTCGATCGCGCAACTGCAAGGAAGAAGCTACGCATCGAGGCGTTGTATGCCTCGGTGGTGGGTGGTGCGGACGAGATAGTTTGGCAATTTATGAAGGTGACAAGTGACGCTTCACGGGACTATTACATGGAGGCTGTTTGCAACCCTATTACTGTGATATATGCGCGGCCGATGGTCTATGTTCAGTTCGTGGAGAGCGCGGGGACATCTGGCGTTGGTGGTTCCAGTGAAGCTGCTGGTGAGAAGGAGCTTACGTTGGTCTTTGGTGTTGGAGGAGGCGTGAAGCGAGGAAGTGGGTGATGGAGACCTAAGGCGTGCCAACAACCGAGCCCGAAGGAGTGGGCGATGGTGGGCGGCCGTATTGATTGCCACAGTACTGGCGACCCGGGCGAAGAGGTGAAGCGAGGAGGAGGGCGTGAAGCGACTAGTTACGAAGGCGACCAAGGCGGAGAAGATGAATGCGGGAGGTGTAGTTGGTGGTGTTGTGACCGCAGAGCATTTCTTATGTCTCCTCAAGATTGGGCGATGTTGCTGCGATATCGTTGGTTTTGCCACAGCGGAGGGCAGAGTGGGGGGTTCAATGAGGGACACCTGCTCCTAGAACAGCGCTCCCTAACAAAACCTTGCCCGACATGCTATTGCTAGATCGCCATTAACATTGGTTGGGCGTGTCGGGTGTAGAGGTCAACCCGACACCTACATCGTTAGGTGTGTTAATGAATCTGTCTTTGGCAAAGATGCTTGCTGACGGTTCCTGACCTTGGCCCGCGGGCTTACGGATAGCAGTCTTGAAGGACCACACATGTGAGCTAGCTGAGCCGCTTCAAAGGCACCGCATCATGATGTCCTCGTATGTTGCCAGCTTGATAAGCCACCTCGTCGCTGGATATGTGTCCATTTCGCCAAAGCTCCTACTGGCGGAGGTTGCCAATATGGTGGGGTTGTGATCGGCTACAAGATGGCATGGTGGGCGAAACGAAAGGTTGTGGAGCAAATGTTACGGCACATTTGAAGAGGCTTACAACTTAGTCCCAAGGATCTTTGCATCCGTCGCACAATCAAACACAGGACATACATAAACAAAGCTTGATCGGGTGCACTTTCGGCGGAGGGGCCCAATTGTTTTGTTCTTGAAAGGGTCTTCTTGGCCTTGATCGAGCGTCGAAGGGTTCAAGCATTGTCATCCGTCTTGGCGATGGATGGCACCTTCCTATGTGGGAAGTACAAGGTACCATCCTCATCGCCGTTCGGCCGATGTGAGCGACCGATTACTCCCGTGGCCTTTGCAATTGTTGAGGCGAGAACACTAATAGTGGGCGTGGTTCTGTCCAATGTGAAGCGGCGGTGGTCAAGACTTCCGGATGTGTGTATCATCTCGGACCCTTAATCTTTGGGTTCTTTGTCGCGTTGAGTATGATGCAAAAGCGGGATCGGCCGCCCGTTCGGTGGAATGATGTGAAGAGCGTTGGTGCATGAGGCATCTCGCGGCGACCTTCCACACAAGGTTTGAACAGGACGATGAAGATGTTCAAGCTCGCATGCGAGAACCAAAGCGGAAGTTCGATGCGGTGTGGAATAGCTCGATGAGGAGACAGGGAAGCATCTAAGAACTTCGGCGGACAGCAAGGGTAGTGGCGGGAGGTCGCGGGAGTTGGGGAGTTCACAGATGGGTTAACTTGCCTTTTCGACTTGGAGAAATGGTCCCTCTTGCGACACGGTGGTGCAAGATGCGGGATCATGAGGGCCAACATGTCCGAGGTGTACAACGGTGTTCTCAAGGGTGTCCGCTCCCTGCTGATCATTGCGATCATGGAGGAGAGCTGGAATCATACCGTCGAGTACTTTGTTAACAGAGCCATGATGGCCAAGAAGCATTTGGAGGATGGGAAGCAATTCTCCGAAGTAATGCATGCGTACATGGAGAAGAAGATTAGCAAGGTTCATTCGCACGTTGTGTGTACCATGGATGGTGTTAGGCGGTTTGAGATCGGTTGGGGAAGTATGTGATGGGCCACACTAGGGGATCGGGCAGTGCGCACGATTCTTGTGGCGTCGTGCACGCAACAAGCCACAACTTCTGCACAAACCATGCTCCCATGTGTACGCGACGTGCGCGGCGTGGCGCCAGGCCTCGGAGCATTACATCTCCGAGTACTATGACATCCACCACCTATGGCACTTGGAGTGCGAGTTCTGTCGTATGGCTTGGATATGCACTATAGGGGACCTCTGGCGGGGCGGGTGAAGTGGGTGCGAGCAGCGCTTTAAGCACCCGATCGTGGAAGAGCGCCCGATAACGGCGCGTCGGAGCGACATGGGCGGCGACCGGCGTGGGCAGCAGGTTATTGCCCAGTGCGGTGTGTAAGAGCGGTTGGCCACTCCGGCGGCCATTGCCGAAACAGATCTAGCACAAGCAGCACACCCTAGCGACCAAGATATAATTACTAAGTCGTGATGTTGCATGCTTAGTTTAATGGCTTGTGTGAGTTGTATCGTTGTCAAACCATGTCTTTACTGTCTGAGCGTAATGTTATGTTATCGGGTCATATGTTAACTCATTATGGTCATATATCTTTGTTATGTTGTATGGGTGTGTATATGGTGTTATTCACTTTGTCTTACATTACATTGTCATATGTTTAGCTTTTTTTCTTACATGCCATACATTACATTTTATATGCGGACTAACGTGTTGTTTATCTCTTGGCGAGAGATGGCACGACCTCCGATTGATGGCCGTATGAGCTACTCGGCGCCGGCTTTGGGATGGGCGACACCGATGCGAACCTAGTCTTCTGGCGTCGGCCCTCGAGCAGGTCTGGCGCCCTAGAGAGGTGGCCTCTTGGCGAGTGGTATGTCCCCTGCTGCGGGGCCGGCCTCCTGCCCCTTGCGCATGTTGGGCCTTGCACGCCGCAGCGTTTGGTTTGGCGACACTCCTATCTCGCTTCGTGGATCGTTGGAGACGAAGACTCACACCTTCCACTTCGGTGGGGGAGATGACCATAACTACGGAGGGCGTAGCTATGCTTACAGGTCTCGGCGGCGGTCTTCGATGAGTGCCACCTCCAAGGCGACGGGTGGAAGGTGCGTATGGCTAAGAGATTCGGTCACCGTTCTTGACAACATATCGGGTGTGCCACATTCCTTCTGCTTGCGAGTACATGACTTGCCCCTTGCATGCGCCTGTTGAGGCAGTTAGGACACACTTTCTCGCATACCTTTTGTTCTTGTTCGGATGGATCTTGTTTTCTACGACTTAGGGAGACTGCGTGTACCCAAGCTACATCCATCTCGCGAGTCTTTGGTAGGCGCTCATCGACGAGGTGCCTGTCTGATTGGGGCTCTGCGGTGCTGTGCCACTTACGAGGGTTGTGCGATGCCACTTTCGGTGCGATGCAGGCGAGAGCGATCCTTGCGGTATGCTACACTCTGCGGCTATGGTCGTGGAGCACTTTCATTGGCGGCCGTATTTTGGGCGGTGCACCCTTTCGGTTGGTGAGCTTTACGATAATACTAGGCGATGACCCGTCGATGGGCCTACAATGGGAACACGTTGGACACTTGCCACCTAGGTTGGGCGAGAGAGACGGCGTGTGTACCACAGTTCCACAACCTATTGAGACTCTACGAGGCGAGGTCATCTGGTGGCCATGGTGCATAGTTCCTTCGGAGGCGGCCCCCCTACGGATTATCCTCGCGATGCATTGAGGATGAGGCGCTACGGTTGACGATATGCCACGGTCTTCTCCCACATGGTCGGCCGTACAATCCTGGCGGGTCATGAGGCAGTTTGGCCTTTACCGGAGGTGCCACCGCGGCAGGGCGACCTCTCAAGAAGGCCCACCGGTATGTCGTTTTTGGTATCATATTAGCCGCATGTCGACTTACATTTTCGACATCCGAATTCAATTGCGGACAAATGAGGAGAGGTCGGGCGGCGATATTGGAAGCGAACCACGGCGGCCGTGGGCGGCGTTGTGGGGCGAGAAGGCGGCGGCAGACATAGTGCACGAGTTCACGAGCTCGCCATCTCGGCGTATCTTTGCGTACTTGTAGTGATGCGTTCCGCACTAGTGTAAACTTCTTGGGCGATGCCACGGCGTCGATGGAGGTCATGCAAGATCTTTGTTGTACTAGCGAGTCCGTATCGCAAAGCGGCATGCGGGCGAGCGATAAAACATTCTTCGTACAAATTTCATCCGGCAACACATTTCTAACACTATGGGTTTCCTTGCAGCACTACCACCTTCATCGTTATCGGCGTGAGGTTTAGAAGCTCTGCCGTGGTATAGCGGCACATTTGATCGCCTCCTACATGCGGTGCGCTCCATGGCCCGAGATCACGAGGCGCAATTAGGACCATAACTTGTAGTCGCGCTGGCGGCGTTCACATACAACATCGGCGGCGGAGGGCACCCTCCACCCCCTCCGCCCTCGGCACCTCCTCGGCACCACCGCCATACGTCCGTCGCACTCACGGAAGTCGTCGACTCTGATCGCTTCGGCCTCGGCAGCGCCTCGGGCCTGAGTTGTTGTCATCAATACTTGTCCATGGACTCCTTTCGAACATATCGACATAGCTGTTTGTTCTTCTGACGCGAGTGGGCACAACACTCTGCTTGGCCGTCGACCGACCGAGAGAACGCGACGCCACAACTTCCTCGTCGGCGTGTATTTGTTCCACTTGTAAACGATGACCCGTACTCACCGCGATCTTTGAGAGCAGCGGGTTGGGATCAGCAGCGTGGCATTCATCCGCACATCGCGAGGAAGCGCGACCCGATGGTTCGACGAGGCGCGCCAAGGGTACCCGTCTGCGGCGGCGATGCAGCCTGGTGGCGGGGAGGATCCTCGTCCACACAACATCCTACTCAGGGCACAGAATGGCCAGGAGGATCCTCGTCCACACAACAACATACGCAGGTACGCTTTAACATAGTTACAACAGTTTTCCCGTTGCATAAATCAAGGACTAACTCACCAAGTACCCTTCCCGCAGGATGAGCACGGGTGGATCGACAGACTGCTCAGCTTTGATCAAGACACCTACATTGCGACGCCTCCCACGCAACACCCCTACTACGGCTTACGAGACGTACGCCGCTCCCCTGACAGGTTCACCTTCCCTGAGGATTAGCTACACCGTCCGGGCAAGCGACGGGACGATGTACCATAAGTAATGTTATGGTCGTATAATACAAGTTATGTAATATCATTGTGTATTGTGCCATTGTGATTTATGTAGTGCCAGTGTGCAGTATGATATTGTTATTTATCGACACAAAATGTTCTCTGAAATATTGATTACAAATGACAACTTCGGGCCCACTACCTCGCGGGCCTTGAAATTACCTTCATATTGCCACGATTCCTCCTCGGGCTGCTACCTCATGAACGCAATTACCTTCAACAACGCCACGATTCCTCCTCGGGCCCGCTACCTCGCGGATCTGAATTACCTTCAACATGCCACACTATTCCTCCTCGGGCCGCTACCTCATGACGCAATTTCCTTCAACAATTGCAATTCAGCGCATGCTATATATGGATGCTTTGGCTGCCATTCACCTCACTCTTCATTTCCTCCTCTCCTTTCTTCTAGTCTTAGGCAGGATGTCTTGACCTCATCTAACTTTCGGTGGCGGAACAATTACAATCAACGTGGCGGCAATTTGGTTTGCCCTCGTTGCAGTGATTTGGTGAATGTTTTCACCTCGCATACACCAACGAATCCATCCCGAGTGTTCATGAAGTTTTCAAATCTTACGGTAACTTGCACCTAATCAATTCCATTCGAAACAACATGTAGTTTTTTTCACTTGAAGATGCAATTGCTTTTTAGAGCTCAATATGTCGGTTTTAGCGTTAGGGTGTAAAGGCTGTCGATGGTTCAAGATATTGCAATGCAAATTCTGACCTTGCAAGATGACTCTCGTGGTGTTCTTGTATTTTGTCAAGTGGCTCGACCATCCGAACCTGTATGAGAATGAAGAGAATAGACTTAAAAATGGATGAAAGGATGGAAAGAGTTGAGAACATCTTTGAAGAAATTAGTTAAGCTAGTTAGTTTTGCGATCTTTCTTCTATTATTTCTTGTTGTTGCCAAGTAGAAGTTCAATTGTAATGAGATTTAATGTCCTCTTTATCTATGCATCGTGGTTAAATCGTGAATGAGAATAAACTAGTAACATTATCTACCCATGAATGAGTTTGTTGAATGCATATCGATGCCTATAACTTAAAGCATGTGACACATCGATGCAACATGTCAACTTCGATAAAAGGCAATCGCAATGATCGTCCACCATTTAGTTACATGCTTTAGGAGATTGAACATAAGTGCGTCTGAAGGGGAGACTACCGGTACAAGCTTCTCATCCGTGCCTAATGGTAGAAGGTGCCTCTCGCTACCCACATAGAGTGTTCTCGGTTAGGCGCCTCGGGCGTGGTGGCCGTCGTTGTAGTAACTGCGCATATGCACTAGGGTTGGCACTGGCGGCATGTGGGATCATAGGAACTTTCTATGTTCACGACCTCCTCATTGCCCCTCTCGCGCTGCATCTGTTGGCGGAGGTCATCATTTTGCTCCTTGAGATCGTCAATTTGTGTCTCCAAATCAAATATTCGGTTCCACAATGTATCCACGTGCATCGACACATGTCGTTCATGGGAAGGATCGATCTAGTGGGTAAAGTTGCATTTAAGCCATCTGCTACAAGGGCGATTAGTATGGAGGATGTATTAGCGATAACACGAACAAAACTATTTACCCCAGTATGGGCATCGGAAAAGCCTTTGCCGCCATCGAAAAAAGCGATCTATGACACACTGCGATAGTGTCCTCCCCGTGTGTGCATTTCGGCCATACCGATTGAGCATGCTTGTTCGGTATCAACTGGTAGTTAGGACCGAAGTCCTCCCTCCTTTCCAGGAGAAGGTCTGCCTTCGGCGACCCCGGTTGGACTGGTCCCTGGGCATCTGCCATCGTATGTTGCTGTACGACGGAGAATGGTCTTCTTCCTATGGTTTCAAGGGTCTAGTGGTCCTACTTTTGGACCATGGGGCGTGCATTTTATAGCCCGCGGGGGAGGCTAACAAAACGGGTAATGTATTAGCTTGTAGATGACAAAGACCAGAGGCGAAATTTTGCTGCTTTCTTGAGAGACAAGACCACACGGGCGGCTTTGCACAATGATAAGACCAAAGGAGACAGCCTTGCGAAGTGACATGACCACCCAGGGCAGCTTTACGTAGTGACAAGACCACATAGGGCAGCTTTGCGTAGTGACAAGACCAAAGGAGACATCATTGCATAGCGACATGACCACAGGCGACTTTGTGCGATGATAAGACCAAAGAGACAACTGCGCGGTTTAGGGTTAGGCTTTTCGGATCGACTTGACAACCCGACCACCTCGCTAGCTTTTCGGTGAAAAGATAAGACTACTGCAAAAGAAAGAGCGTGACAACACTTTGCCTCGCCGAGTTTTTGGACCAATAAGACAACACTCGCAAAGCAAGACATGACTTCTCTCTGCGAGTAAGGCGTGACAACACTATGCCTCCTCGGCTTTTTAGATGGACATGACAATACTCCACCTCCTCGGCTTTTGAAACTAAAAGGCGGGGACTACGCATGAAATTAACCACACCATGCCAACCATGGGGCTTATAAAAGGGATTGAACCAACCCAATACTACACAATAGATACCCGACTATGGACTCTTGACAAACTTCTCTGCGAGGATGTTGCGAAGCAAAAAGTAACAAGCGAAGAAACGGCTACAATACCGGATAAATCAATGAAAGATGCTCGGTACCACCATGTTTTCCGATCTGCGGTGTGTGTGTGGCGAACGGCGAGGATCATTGATCCACACCCGAACACGCCGCTGGGCGTACTACGTCACGGGCACCACCTGTAAGCGTTTCTTTAGCGCGCCGATTTTCGTCATCGTTGAATTCCTTAAATTTTAACTTCATCCCTATGTAATGGCGGCCGAGATGTCTTTGCCACTTCTTCGATGGATCGGCGGCGGGAGATGTATGGCGGGCATTCATCGGCGAAGTACATGTTGAACTACTCGGTGCGGGTCGAGAACTTCGTGCGGTGGAAACCTTACGTCACGGACCCTATTGAGGAGGCAAAGAAGGTGCCACTGAAATGCCGGCGTAATCCATATCGATGGCGTCGATTATGAAGAATTTACATCCTTATTACGTTTTTCAGCATGCGGTGTACTTATATCATAGAATCATAGGACATGGACAACCCGACATACACCCGGCGTGGGCGGTCCGCGACAAGAGCAAGGAAAGGCTCATCTTGGTGAGCGGCGCCCTGGCGTATCCGGTCACCGGGCGTATCCGTATCCACGGCGTGAGTTATGAAGAATCTACATCATTCTTCGATTTTCACTATACTATGCACTTACATCATGGAATTGCGGGACATGGATGACTTCAACATACCGGCCGGCGTGGGCGGTCCGCGACAAGGGCAAGAAAAAACTCATCTTGGTGAGCCGCCGCCCTAGCGTATCCGATCGCTGGGCGTAATCCGTGTCGGCGGCGTGAGTTATGAAGAATTTACATCATTCTTCACGATTTTCACTATACGGTCCACTTATATCAAGGAATCGCGGGACATGGGCGACTTGATATACCGGCCGACGTGGACACTCCGCGATAAGGGAAGGCGAAAGGTGGCGAGGAGTTCAACGCCAAGCTAGCAAGGAAGAAAAAAATGGCCCGGTCCACGCGATAGTTTAGGTCATTACGTAGTAGTCCCTGTCCTACCCTCATGTTTTCTACTATCCCTAAAGGCATGTATACTTATATGGTCCGGATGCTTGTGTCGCGATGTACCGTAGTAGTAGCGAGGATGACTAAAGCAATTAGCGAACCATCATGCCATGTCACTCGTGTAACGTGCTTCTATCCATGGGACTCTAATGTAGTTACGGCCGTGTCTCCGTTAAGCCATCAAAAGCAAGCTTATATTGCAAGTATGCCTCTTCTAGTGGAATCCCGAAACAACCATTACACCGACATCGAATCGTCCATGTTTTAGGGCATCTTCATAATCTGTGGCGTTCTCGGCCCTTCAATTATAATGCATATAAGCTTCATAAAGTACTTCATCATTTGCTGGCTATATCTGGCGTATCGTTAGAGCGACTTCATGGAGGAGAGACTCCAATAATCTTGGTCCTTTTTATCCCACTTCTAAAAGACAACAGTATTTGACACACAAAGTTTGCTTGGACGACATCATCAAGGTTATACCTCGTCTGATATGCTTATCAATCATCCTTTCTCAGAACGAATAAAATAATAGAAAAATTGCAGAAGCAATAACACTGTGATGGGAGGCTCCACAAAAAGTTTTGTAATTTTCTAAACTCATTTCCTATATTTTGAAACTACTACAAACAGCGCTAAAACCGCGACGAAACCCTGATTTTGCAAAAAATGAAACCCTAATTTACAAACCTCGGTGCCCATATTTCTTAATGAATGTTTTTTTTTTTACAAATATCAGTGCACGTTGAAACCCTAATTGAAATGACTGAAGAAAATTTCGTATTCGTACAAGTGCTAACCCAAACTGGAAACCCTAATTCTATTCCACTCGAAACCCTAATTTTTTCCCCCATTTCTGCAAACCCTAAACTTTTTTTCTTTTTTGCGGAGACGGTGGGGGCGGGGCAAGGTCTTTGCCGTCGCCGTCGGCAGACACCTTGATCTTTGCTTTTGGGGGCAACAACACCTTAGGTCTTTGCCAAGCCAACGGCAACTGACACCTTGATATCTGCCAGCGGCAGCAGCATGAACTTCGGTTCTTTGCCGTCTCGGACGGCAGCACATGCTAGAAGGGGGTCAAATCCGGAATTCTGACGCTAAGAAGACTAATTTTAAAATTAATTTACACTACAGGGCCAAAACAGTCAAAAATTCCCCAATTGTTGCAGGTGGGATCCATCCATGATTCATCTGTCCGTCAGCTTTCAATAATGTCGTTTAACTCTTCCTAGCTCCTACTCTTAACTAATAAATGTTCCCTTATCTCTGTATTTCCAGGAGTGTGTTTGTACTGTTCTGGAGTGCTTCGGACTATCTGACCTACCTGGGTGTTGACATAGCAGCAGACGACTGGAGCACCTGCAGAATCGTCCCGGAGAAGAGTGTTGAGCAACTCCAGATGGGTCCCGCGAGCAACATTATTGTGTCGAAGAACTCCGTCGTGTCGCCATCGCAGATCGTAGTGTGCAGATTGACCGAAGCAGTTCCGGCTAGCCATACATGCAAGCTTGTGTACAGCGTTTGTCAGAAGACGCATGGTTACTGTACAAATTCTGTTCAAGTTTCAAGCGGAGGAATGGTTTCCTCTTTTGCTTTGAGAACATGTGGTTCTTTCATGTGTAGGCTGTGAACTGTTAGAATAAGAGTTAGAATAAGGTCTCTTTTGTATTTCCTTATCTGCTTTTTGTATTGTCTTATCTGTATATGGCATATATCCCTTGTACTTTTATATATATTACCCATTGAACCTCTTCACTATACACATAATATTCATAATATAGTATCAGAGCTAAAGTTAGGATTTCCTGTAGTGGCCACCGCCTCCTAGCCTCTACCCGTTTACCGCTGCCCCTGGGAGAACCGATCTTTGCTCCTGGGGGCGGCCTCTCGTCATCACCTGTTGAGCCCGCGCTTCCGTTACTAGATCTCACCAGCGCCTTGGCTAGATCTGGTGCCAGATCTCCTGCGTGGGGGCACCATCCGAGTCGGACGACTTCGACCTCTCGCGGCTGCTCAACAAGCCGCGGGTCAACATCGAGCGCCAGCGCTCTCTGCGCGTCGTGAAGGAAGCGCATGCGTCCGCTGTAGTCGGCGTGTGCCCGCCCAGCCGCTTGCGTCGCGTTGCTCTACGCGACGCGGAATCGCTATCCGTCCAGCAGATTTTTTGTTTCTTCGTTTCCTCGATCGGCGCGCATCATCGTTCAATTTTTCGTCGTGCAAAGGAGGCGCGCGTTCGTTTTCTGCGTCATCGATCCGCACTCATCTTCTTTACGGCGATCGACTAGATGCTTGTTTGCTCCGGATGCGGGGTTCAAGCATGCTTAGAAGCCACGACCTCAACATGCAGGGCTGCATGCACACGTTGTTCGCATTGATGTCATGTCTTGCATCTACGTGATGCTCTTGCAAAGCATGTGCAGCACCGTCCACCTGCCCGGCCGTGTGCGCATGCTGCTTTTGTGAAGCCACGTTACATCGTCTATGCAGCCATCCACGAGGAAATTTAGTATCCGCTATTTATCTTTGAGTCTTTTTCTTGCGTTGCGTCCATCCAAGTCCGTACCACTCAATCTTTGAATTCGTCTAAGCCATACGAGTCCACAAATTTATTATCAGTCATAGAAGCATAGAAATTGCCTTATGCATGGCAGCAGCCGCCGCTCCCGCTCTTCTTTCTGAGCCACGTGCAGATCGTAGAAGTCGTTATGATACCATCGCTTTCTTAGCCGTCGCCTCGAGCTTCTAAGGCCGTCGCGCTTCTTGCACTACCGCCGCCTTGGGCTTCGATCTATGCTGCCGTACTTCTATCTATTTCTATTTGACTTGATTTGACAGCTTTCTTTATTTTTGTCGGTGCCATCATCTGCTTCGTCGTATTGCCGCGGTCGACTTTGCTTCCGCTTGTCTCTACTTTCTTAGCCCTGCACCTTGTGATTTATGGGCTGTCGCATGACCTCGAATGGGAAGAGATTTTTGATCCTCGACATATTTTCCATGAGAGCTACATATTACGACGACATTATCAAGACTCGGATTTTGGATTTTCCATATTTTAGTGTCAACATTTTCCAAATGCAATGCTATTGCATACGTCTTGCATTTGAGGGGGTGTTAGAATAAGAGTTAGAATAAAGACTCTTTTGTATTTCCTTATCTGTCTTTTGTATTACCTTATCTGTATATGGCATACTCCCCTTGTACTCCTATATATATTGCCTATTGGGCCTCTTCAATATACATACAACATTCATAACATGAACCACTGAACGTTGAGAGATGTACAAAAAGCCAACAGGTTTCTTGCCCATTGAGTTTATATTTGGTGCACAATAATGTAATTTCAATCAAGCCCTCAAGATTTTGTAAAGGAGAAAATTGGCCCACGGGACCTTTGCAAATTGACACCCTTTGCCAGCGGACATCAAAAAATGGGGTTACGTCGAACACATTGTAAAATGTGTAATTTTGCGATAGGACACTAAGGCCATTATTTTATCATTTTGACGAGGAGGAGAGAAAAGCCTGCGATGTGTCAATTTTGCCCTTTAGTGCGACTTGCTTTGTGCGATGGCGGGTGGCGGCGACCTGAGTCCACCTCAATCGGCGATATCTTTTCGCTGCCGTGGTTGATGAGCTCCTTGATGTGCCCCACTAGGCACACATACCCCTCCTCGTCCACCACCCCGTTGTCACCCATGTGGAACTACCCGAACCAGAACGCCATCTCGTTCGCCTTCGGGATGTTCTTGTACCCCTGCGTCACATTCGCCCCCTCACGCACACCTCGCTGGCCTTCTCAGGCACCAACCGGTTGCCCTCCCGAGCTTCCTTGGCCCGTCCTGCGACAGCAGGTTCGCCGTCATCGCCTCGCCTCCGGCAAACACGCCGCGAAACGCCACCTCCGGCTTCTCGGGATAGCCACCGCCCGAGCGCTGCGTGGATGGCGGATGGTGCGCCGCGGTGTACCACATAAGCGCCCGCCACGCATGTCGGTCGAAGGTGGGCCCGAAAGTGATCGGCGGCGAGGCGTGGCGGAGGCGCCGTAAACGAGGAGTTGAGCTTCGCCGGGGAGGCCGTCTATAATGGAAACAGCGAAACACGACCAGCGTGGCGTCTGTCTTGACTAGGTGGTACACACCACGGATGTTTTGGACGGACGCCGCGAGGTTGCGCTGCGTGAGGGGCACCCCCTTGGGGCGGCTCATGTTGTCGGAGGTGTGCAGGAATAGCGCGACATCGGACGGGTCGTTGGAGAAGCCCAAATGGCCTTGGATGGTGGAGCATGTGTCGAAGAGTCCGACAAGGTGGACCGGGCCGGCGGCGTCCTTCAGGTTCACGGTGGCGTGGGTGAGGCCGAGCTTGGCGGCGGCCGCCTGCATTGCGACATTGCCCTCGGCGTTGGTGATGAGGAGGTGCGCCTCGGAGTCGGAGAGGTAGAGCTTGAACTCCTCCTATGGTTGTGGCGGCTTTTCGAGGGAGGCAGCGACTTGTGCACCGGCGGAGGCCTCAGTGACAACTAGATCTGGCGGCCCACGACTAGATGCCAACTGGTTCGGCTGGGTAGGAAGAGAAGAGGATAGAAGAGGAAGAAAAGAAGAAAGGGAAGAAGAGGAAGAAGAAGAAGAAGAAGAAGAAAAAGGGCAAAATAGACAATTCACATGCTTTCTCCCCCCTCTGACCCGGAAATAATAAAATAGTCGCCTCGATGTCCTACAGCAAACTTACATGTTTTTACAGTGTATTTTGATGTAGCCATGTTTTTGGATGTCCGTTGGTAAAGGGTGACAAATTACAGTGCCCTATAGCCAATTTTCCCCTTGTAAAGCGACTGATCACAGACACAAGTCCCAAGGTTTAGAGATTTATGCTTGAATAAGTGGTTCTAATGCAAACAATGGGAGTGCAGCGTCCATATGCTGCTGTTCACATTCGCATATAGTGTATTTTTATCCCAACACATGACATCCAGACCACGGGTTTCATGAAGTCCTCGCTTCAAGTGCATGACTGGGAATGCCTACGATGGTCTAAACATCGAGGAATGTGATCGGTTTACTTTAGTTCCATTCATTATGGATTATGGAATGGAATATATCTGGTACATCATAAGTTCATCTTAAAAGAAAGGAAGCGACTTCATACGCTATCTATAGTCGTATGTCCTACCAACGGTATAGGTTCTCACGCCGATAGTCATCCCCCTCTTACAACTTGGCAAGAGTCCTAGCCTCTCCATCACTCACGCCGGAGTTCGCCCTGCCCTGCCCTCTTCTCCCCCACCGCCACTTCCCCTCCTCCCCACTGCTGTAGCTCTGTGCCCTCCTCCGTCTCTCCCAACCCCTCCTCCCCACCGATGTAGCTCTGTGCCTCTCCTCTGCCTCCCCCCCCTCCTCCCCCACCCAAGGGAAGGCAGGTTCATCACCCACACCTTGAGCCGAGCATTCCCAGTCATTGATACGATCTTTGTTAGGGACCACAGCTCATTTGCCTCGGCTAGCCTATGCGGATGCATGAGGATGACCCTCTTGAGATATCCGATTACGCTTCTATCTGTCTCTTTAGGAAGGATCGCTTTACCTTGAGATCTTCAAAATCGAGAGAAAGACGACCCTGCTGACCCACCAAGTGCGGCTCACCACCCGAACAGCGACAACTTCCCTCATCGGCGCAGTGGATGAAATTGGATAACCGAATACTCCTCATTTCGGCTACAACCACTCGACACCCTCATGGCTGGTGATCGGATGGAATGCAGCCCTCTCGAGGTGAAGCGGAGAGGAATGCCACCGTTGTAGAATTAGCGCGGATCGCGGCAACCACTCGATCTTTGCCCGGCTCTGTTGTGGGCTGCGCGATATCTGCCCCTACTCTGTTACACTGCCGTCAACCCCAGCGACCGGCGCCATCTCGTAGCTTTGACTCGGAGGACCCGCGCCGGGATCACGGTAGCGCAAGCGTCTGGCGCCCGATCTGCCGCCCATCGCCGACCTTAGAAGTCGGTGTGGACCACGATCTTAGCTGTTCTCGCTCAATTCCCTCGCCGATCTTGATCGAGCCGTTCTTGCTCTGCTCCCCGAAACTTCTGGCCCTTATGGTAGTTAGTACCATGGGAATAGTCGAGCTAGTCTAGATTAGCTAGTAGTGTTTGCTAAGCGATCTTTTGGTTGCAAGCACTTTCTTTTCTCTCATTTGTAGGCGTTGTGTTTGTATCTGTGTAAGTGGCTTAGCATAGCCTATATGCTATGTTTGAGAGTCATGTAACACTTAACCCTTTAATATAATGCAGCCACTCTAGGCTTTGTATTGTATTGTACTTGTTTCATTTCCTTGTTTTGTTTGAGTTCTTCTGTTGTGCTTTAGTGGGCTGGTAACCCTCATATACTTCCCCCTCATTCTAAGCTTCAGTGTTTCTTGAGATGGCACCAAAGAGCCACCACCCCAAGCCGTGGTGCTTTTTACGTGCAGACGTGGTCATGGACAAGATCTACCCCCCACCGCCCGGCTTTTTGAGCAATGGCGCAAGTCATGTTCCAGCGAATCTGATTTTTCAAGCTTTGCTCGCTAACTAGCGAGACTAGAGCGGTGGTCACACCTCAAGTTGGCGAGACTTCCTCGGGACAAGACCTCTAACCTTGGCTGCGACAAATGAACCCCTAGAAGCCGAGATTGGCCCGAGATCTGAGAGAGGAAGCTTCGTCTCGCCCGATGCTCAGAAGAAGATAAAGTGGACTTTGCCACTCATTAGCTAAAAGGAGCCGTCGCTGCATAAAAAAAAAGGAGCCGCTGCTGCTTGGTGGGAGAACTACCTCGCTGTCCGAGGTGGTGAAAGTCCAGTGGCCGATGAAGAGTCAGAAGAAGAAGCGAAACAAAGACACGGTGGTGAACCGCAGAACAATTGCAGATGAAATTCTTTGAAGTACAACTAGAAGAAGAGATTGAACCTATGTGGCAGTCCATCGCCTGGAGTGAATTCAAGATCGCTTTCAGAACCAACTTTGTAACCATTGGTACAATGAGAATGAAGAAGAATGAATGCAGAGCTCTAAAGCAGGGTCACATGACCATCAATGAGTATCTAACAAAGTTCAACCAACTCGCCCGCTACGCCCCAAGTGACGTCGCTAATGAAGAGGAAAAGATCGACCACTTAAGTGGAAGGAATGTCGAAGACATGAGAGTCAATTTATCCTCCACGATTTCCCTAGTTTCCACCACTTGGTCAACAAAGCCCTCGTCTTGAAAAAAGAAAAGGAATCACGGAAGTCGGGCGCTTAAAAGAAAGATGGTAGTTCAGGAGCCACAAAGTAGCTACCCCTAGAGATCATCATTCCACGGCAGCTCATCATTCAAGCCAATTGCAATCACCGCCCCAATAGCCCGACTTGACTCGATCCTGACTCCACATCCTAGTGGGAACATGTCCCGCACTCCCTGTCCCCTTGGGCAGCCTACAGCAACCAACCCGGTAGCACATCTTCGTTGCTTCAGTTGTGGAGAAAAAGGACACTTTGCCAACAGGTGCCCTCAACGCCGAGTCAACCCCGTGCCTTTCAGCTTAGGAGCCACACCAGCTCAAGGACAGACATCAACTCCATGTAAGAGTCAGCCGACTCTGCCAGCATCCAAGTCTGCCTCAACACCAAACCGTAGATAGGTGAACCATGTCACAGCCAAAGGGGCACAGGAAGTCACAGAAGTACAAATGGAGTGCGTTTTTGCTTCATCGGTTCAACACATGTTTTGTTTGATTATGAAGCTTCGCATGTCAAGAAGGTTTGCTAAAAAGTTTAAGCTGCAGTCCTTTTCAGATGAAGAACCTGTGGTGCTCAGTTTCCCCGCTAGACCCTTTCCCCCTCCCCTTTTATTTTTCGGGAATAGCTCAAATCCTGGGGTCGAGATTCCGTTTAAGGTGGGTAGGATTTGTAACATCATGTTTTTCAAGACCGTGAGCAGTGTTTTCAGTTTGTCCTTTGTTCTCAAAGCTCAAAGCTCAAATTTCAAGTTTCATCTTCAAACTCCGATTTCAAATTTTGGTTTCAATTCAAATATCTAAATTCAAACCTCATTTGAAGTTCCTGTTTCTTTTACCCTAGGCTCAGCCCATACCTCCTCCCCACGGCCTTCTCCCTTTCTTCCGGCACAGTAGCTCCTCGCCACCCATGACCCTGCAGAGCACGCCATGGGAGTGCCCATCCCACCAGGGCATCTAGCGCGTGTCCACGGCTTCTTGCTCTAGCGACACCGCCATGCATGCTGGCGCCCATCCCCCTAAGCGCCTGCAGCAGCGGTCAGTGTGTTACATGCATGCTTCGCTCTGTGCTGCATGCCCCTACCTTACCTGGCCCGTCCTGCCGCCCTCACACGCCCAGGTTGTGCTCTGGCCGCGCTCCGCCCGCTCCACCGTGCGCCATACCCGTCTGTGCCCGCGCCGCGTCACCCGTGTCGCCCAGTCATCTCGCCATCGCTCCTTCACCTGCTCGGCCCTCCAAAGTCGCCGCTCTAGCACGCTCTGCGCACGCCCATGTCGCATGCGCCCATCCCGCGCACCCACTGTGGCCCATGCCGCCAGCTCTGCTCGTCCACCATGGCACCCTTCAACGGCTCCTTGCCCTCCCCCCTCTAGCTATAAAGAGCACCCGCACCTCCCTTTCAACCCCCACCTTGTTCTCCCCTTCCCCGAGCTCAAAGCCAAGGAAAAGCCGACTCTTGTTTGACCGCCGTGCCCTCACGTGGCATTTATTGTTCGATGGACCCCTCGCCACGCCACTAGTCACCCTATGCTCCAAGACACGAGGAAGCTCCTCCCCTCTCCATTTGCCCAAGTGAGCGCCGTGGAGCTCCCTCGTTGTAGCCCTTCTCCTTCTTCCACAGCCACCGTCGCCACCCACCACAGCCGCCCCAAACCGCCAAACAAAACCTTGGCTTCCCAGCCCCGTGTAAGCCCATCTTGCGCCCCCTTGCCTCTCGCCACGAGCCACCGCGTGCCTCCAAGCCTGTGGTGCCCACTACCGCCTTTGGCCTCACGTCACCGCCGCGCCCAACCTTCTCTGGTGCCGCCACCACTACTAGTAGGGCCACTACCCACGTGTGACCCCATTCCGCCCGCTTGCCGGCCACTGCTCACCTCCGCTCGTCGGCCGTGGCAGAGAGCTCCCTAACATACAGCTTTCCCTGTTTATGCAAGCTTTGGACAAACATTGTAGCCTAGTGTTTAATCCTCATGATTTTTGTCCTTAGGGTTATGAATTTATTAGTGAGTTAAATGGCTAGTTTAACTACTACGTTTAATGCTGTTGTCCCAATGCCGTGTGGGCCATGAGCAGTAAACTAGGCTAATTAAACTCTTGTTTTCCCTCTGTTGTCCCAATGCCAAGTGGGCCCGAACCAACTCAATGCTCAGTCAAAGCTCCGATGGACCAGAGCCCTGTGTTGGTGGACTTCGGTGCGTGCGCTATGGCATGGACCGAGTTACTATGCAACGGCCGCACCTGTCAAAGAAACATCCTCTCTCTCCTCTTTTATTTTATTGATTTAATTCAAAAGCTCAACATCGAAAGTCCCATTCTCCCTCGTTTTAACTCTGATTCAAGTGAATTTTGTTTCTAAAAATTTGTAAATTCAAGATCTTGCTAATGAGTAATGACAGTGGTCTTATTTAATTTGGAGTTCATTTGTTATTTCGTTGGTATTTATTTATTCTCTTTGCTAGTTTGATCTTTTTCCAGTACTTTCATCCTCGTAGAGTTCGAAGAAGCCGGAGATCTCTATTTAGATCAAGCACAAGACTTCTAAGACTCTCTTACCTTTAACCCAGGTGAGTCAATGCTTTGATCATTTTGAGCCTACATTTTATGCAAATTATATTCCTTTAAATTACCAAAATTTGCATGCTTTAATTCCTTAAACAAATGTATGTTAACTCTTAAGGTAGTTAAATACCCATTTGATGATTAATTAATTGTTATACCATTCTTTGATAATTGAATACATGATTCCTTGTCACCCTAGTAATTATATGGTAACTATACTAGCTATATGTTGTACTTAAGCGACATGCTAGTCTTGCTTAAGTACCAGGGCACTAAATGCCCTAATTATCATCTTTTAATCATGAAAATGGATTTGAGTAGTCATTGGGGCAAATGACTGAAATGGTTGTGATAATTTGGTTTATACTTCTCAAAAACCCTAATAACTTGCTAATACCACATCTGGGCGGATGGTATGGTGATGGGTGCTAATGCAGCCCAAGAAATATGGTTTGTGGTTGGTATGTGGTATGAACCGCCCAGGTAACCCTAAGAACTTAATCCGGTGATGACCTCCTAATTTAAAACAGTGCAACCATAAGTCTATAATGGTGTCGACCTGGCTAAATAATTTGTATCCATCGATCTGAGTTGCACGGGTAGATGACACCTTTCTGTAGTGGACCTTCATTGGTTCTGGTAGGGGTGCCACGACTTACGGATATGTGTGGCGTAAGTCGTGGCGCAAACGAGGTCTAGGTAAGGGTTGGCCAGGTGTGGGAACGTAACCCTTCTCAAGTGAAACATTAGCGGGTGTAACCAATACTGAGGGATGCCTTGTAAAGGACTTATGGTGATCTCCCCTTGATTTACATGTATAAGGAAGCATGTGTACAAATCAAGATGATTATCTCTAGTGGGTAAAGTGTACAGTCTCTGCAGAGTGTAAACTGTTCGAACAACCATGCCTACGGTCAAAGACGGACATGAGAACTTACTAGAGTTAGTTCTATTTAAAAATCTTTGTTGTGGGATGAAAAATGTGGAGGGCTCACCTAGCCCTAAATTTGGATTTTTTTTTGGGTTGTTGTGCCTAGTGTTGTTAATAAGTGGAGGTAACCACAATCAAAATTAAGCATAAGGTGGAGGTAACCTCTACTGTTATAAATATTGCACAATTATTCTCTTTAATAAAATGAAATTTGGTTCAAATGCTAAGTAATAGGAATTTCTAATAATGATAATTGAAAACATTGCTTTAGCAAATAAAAGAACCCGAGCCATCCTTGTTAAGCCATGGATGTGTAGTGTTGCATCTTGTGTGTTGGCTCGTGAGCATGGAAGTTGTGCTCATTCTCGCTCTTCCCCAAACCCTTCAGGACCCACGGATCCAGGACATTATGCATACTATGAGGATCCAGACGTCGAAGGCCAAGGAGATGATGAGTCGTAGTTTAGTCTTTAGTTGTTTTAGTCTTGCCCTAGTCTAGCTGATTCCGTCGGTACTTGCATACAACCAATATTATCCAAATCCTTGGGTAATATCGATTGATACACGGCAACCCGATCGCTTACTGTAGAGATGTGCTCTACCCTTTTATACATTGTAAACCGCTACTTTCGTGATGTAATCTTTTGGCCTGTTCGGCCTTATTGTAAAACTTAACCCGCTGCAGTCTATGTTGTGAGGACCCCGGTTTATTTGGCTTGTAATGTTTAGTCATCCATTGACCCTAACATCACAAACAAAATAACCCGTGTCTTCGAGATATGTATACTTCCCAGAAATGTAGTATACACACCCCTTTACAAAATCGTGCATCAATATCATACAAGACATAGAACCAAAGCACGAACTAGATTAAACCAAAGACATACATAAGTAGAGAGTTATTACAAAAGAGGCCGACCGGCCAAATAACAACTAAGAAAGATAAATAACAGCGGAAGCAAAAGCCATAAGATGGCGATAACAAAAGAGCCAATTAGTGTGCCTTTAACCCACAAGGCAACCAACCGGACCACCAACCTAGTCGTCGAACCCGCAGCACATCTCACAAAAGTGCACCCCTTGGGAATCCACTTCTTCCTCTACAACAATTATAGTTAAGCAAAGCAAATGAGTACAAAAATGTACTCGTAAGACTGACGTGTAAGGGTAACAGCCTATAATTAGCTACATGCAAGCTTTATTTAAGTGGATGAGGCTTTGGACTCATTTTAGCATAAAGTAAGTTTTCATTTGCAATAATGTAATAGATTTAAAGCAAGTTGACAAACAATTTTTAATTGTTGAAGTAACAACAATACAATAATAATAACAACAGTAAAGACAACCTAGAAGTGACTAACCCAATAGTCACCACAACAATAGTATGAGCATCCACTCATACCAACCCATCAAGTTTTAGTTAAATGTTGTAGTCTAGTTCTTGCACGACCTTACCAAGCATGTCCATAACCTAGGACGAGGCTATTCGAATAGTTTTAAGCCTACAGGGGTGTACCAATGTACCCACATGTCAGACCGCCTTTTCGCCAAGCTCTTTAGCACACTTCCTTTGGTATGCCGGCACGGCTAAGTCCTACGAGGCATTTCCAATGAGTGATGCTAATTAAGAGTCACGACAACCCGAAGGATATGAGACACCGGCCCAGCCTAAGCAACTGCGGGTGCTCTTCTCCTTATAAAAACAGTTTTAACCACCTGCGACCCACAATTAACACCTCCCAAAGTACTTAGCCAAGAGGGTTCCCAATACCCTCGTGTGGTTAGCATAATAAGCGCTTAGCTTAGTGATACAAGTAACTTTCGGTCCTTGGGGACCTAGGCACCATTCCATTCACACCCAACATATCACACCAACATCCATTGTGCCCAAGTCATGAAACAATTTTGTTTTATTTGTTTACAAAGTAACAAAGCACAAGTGTTGGACATAATGGAATAATAATTTTTGTGTGATCAAGGTCATCGACATAATGTCGACAACCGCCCATTTCTACAGATTAGCTAAGCATTTCTAAGCATGACACATAAAGAAAAAAAAAGAAGAGCATAATTAAATCACGGGCTCTAATTCACCAGCGATATTATTAACCTATGGTTTGTGGCAAGGGATAACAATTTAAGGGCAACCATGCAATAGGAATAGCTACCTCTAAACGATAAATTACTTTGACACAAAAGCATGCATACATACAAGTTAAACAAAGTATTAGACTTTAAAAGTAATGGGATTAACGGGATATGATCAAACTGCTTGCCTTGCTGGGGCTGTTTACTATGCTGCAAAGGATCACTCACGGGATCAACGCACTCGTCGGTACCTATCGAAAAAGCGAAAAAGAACCGATAAGAACGACGAAAGCCAAAAGGACTCTACAGCAAACTTTCTCCAAATGCTCTGAACTTTTTACAGAAGCTAGAGCATGATTTTTAAAGAATTTATCAATAAGAACCAATTGATTTGGATTCTCAGTGCAAAAGATATGGCCAAAACAATTCTGCTCAGCCTGGAAATTGCTGGAAAATTCAAATCGGTTATTGTTCATCCGAATTAAATTCCCTAGCACAATTTTCCAAAGAGGTGTTGCACCTGGGATTTTTATGGTAAGACCAGAACCTCATGAGATGAATAACACAATTGAGTTCACCTCATTTGGAGCTAGGATGCCTGTTTTATGATTTTTCAAAGACATGCAAAAGAGCACAAGAAACATGCACCCACAATTCTTTTGAAAATAGTGACATGCCTAAATCCTATTCTACCCTTTAGTACACTACTAGAGGAAGCCAACAAAGTTGGATTCACTCAAAAAGGAGCTAAAGAGAATTACTTATGCATTTTATAAGTTAGTTGCAAATTTTGGAGCAACATTAAGAGTTAGTTTTGAAACCAATTTACCAATTCATTTTACGGGCGAACTCAACTTACAACCATTTTTAGATTAAAGTTTAGTTCAAACCAGAGCTACCAAAATTTGAATCAACTAAAAAGGAGCTAAAATGAAATAGTTATGCATTTTTGAAGTTCATTACCTTTTTCAGTTCACAAATGAATCCATCGGCAAAATCAAAAAAAAAAAAAATGAAACGACGTGGATGAACCTGGGCCGTTGATCCTAGATCGGATGGCCCATGTCCTCTCGGCACGTGCGCTCGTCTGCGCGAGATCGACGAACGTGGGCCGTGGATCTTGGATCAACGGCCCAATTCTCTTGACATCGCGCTTCGCGCCAGTAGCAGAACCAACGAATGCGGACCGTTGATCTTGGATCAGCGGTCAGAAGTTGAATCATGCGGTGCGTTTAAACCTCGCGAAAGGAGGCGGAGGTCGTGGTCGTTGATCGTGAGATGGACGACCGCGCGACAGACACACCAAGCGCCGCGCGCCGTCCGCGAATCTCGCCCGCAGATCTACACACGGATGGCTCGGGGACGTCGCTACAGTTGTCGGTTTCGTCCGACAACGAAACCGACGGTGAAGACATAGCCACCGTCGGCGTTCTACGGCACGGCAGCGCAAATGGGTGCCAGGTACGGGTGCGCAATAGCAGCGCGCACCCGCTGGTACCACCCACACCTGCGGTGGTGGACCAGAGCGCCGACGAGCCGGAGGAGAGCGGCGCGGCACCCACGGCAAAATGAGAAAATGAAAATAGAGCTCTGCAGCGGTTCATTCAAGCGAGTGCCCAGCTCTAAGGGACTACCAGGAGGTACCTGGAGGTCTCGGAGGAGCCGAGGAGGACAGAGCTCTGAGCAGCTCCAGCGGCGGAGGACCTTGCTGGCGCCGAGGAGGACAACGAGGAGAGGAGGACCTGGGCAAAATTAACAACACCGGGTCATCAAGATGCAATCCATAAAGCTGGGAGGTGCTCCCAGCACAAGGAATTGAAAGGGGGAGGTCCTTACTGGCGATGGGGAAGAATGGTGCTCCACGGTCGAAAAGGGGAGAAACTCCAAATTAGGCCACCTCTGAAAATGTCCAAACCAATCGAGCTAGGGTTTTGACCACAGAGGGGTGAGGCTCAAATTGAAGCAAAGAAAGGGAGAGGAAAGCCACTGGGACCCTGTGCCACCGAGGAGCTCCGAGGTGCAACAATGGCGGCCAAGGGGCTCACGGGTGGTTGAGCTCCAAAGAGTAGAGGAGAAGCTAAATGGTGTTTAAAGAGTGCCAAGGAGGAACAAGAGGACCTCATATAGCCGGGGAGCAGAGGCCATGAGCTAGGGTTAAGCTCCATGGTGAGCTTAGCCCATGGCTCGGTCCATGGCTCCTGGGGCGTGGAGGTGATGGGGTAGGTCAAAGCGGGACCTAGGGGCGGAAAGTCGACCCGGCCTTTAATCTTGGCGACAAAAAAAGGTTGGGAGGTGACCAGCGCCTGCTCCCCCTCTGCCATGGCGCCTGCTGCGCGAGGAAGGAGGAAAAACGGCTGACGGAGATCCACCGTTGGATAAGCGAAGGGGGAGGTCGTGACCCTCGGATCTGACTCGGGGTGGGCTGAAAAGAAAGGGGGAGGTCGCGACCACAGATTTCGAATGGGGAGGTCGCAGCCGCTAGATCACCATCGCATGGTTGAGAAAAGAGAAGGGAGGCCACACGCTAAAAGGAGCCAGGAGGTCATGACCATCGGATCTGCATCCAAGGGTGCGGATCTGAGGTGGGGAGGTCTTACTGCTGCGCGCGTGGCCTTGAACAAGCGAGGAGGTCGTGGTGTCGGATTTTAATCAGCGGCACAACATAGAAGGAGGTCGTGGCCATTGGATTCACATCAAGGCGCACACAATGATGAGAGGTCGTGGGCGTTGCGCCGACGCAAAAGGTCGTGGTTGTCGGATTTTAATCAGCGGCGCACCACATAGAAGGAGGTCGTGGCCATTGGATTCACATCAAGGGCGCACACAACGATGGGAGGTCGTGGGCGTTGCGCCTGACGCAAAGGGAGGTCATGGCATTGGATTTTAATCAAGGGTGCTATGAGAAGGAGGTCGGGGCCGCGGATTTACATCAAAAGCGCGAACAAAGGAGGAGGTCTAGCCATTGCGCGCGGCGCAAGGGAGGTGGCGATTGGATTTTGATCCAACGGCAATGAGCAGTAGGAGGTCGTGGCGGTTGGATTTCAATCAATGACGCACAACCGAGGTGGGAGAATGCATTTGCGCCGCGATGCGATGGGAGGTCCGGCCGTTGGATTGCGATCAAGGGCGCATAACTTTGAAGGAGGTCATGGCCATTGGATTTACATCAAGGGCGCGCTGTGATGAAGGGAGGTCGTGGGCTGCTGCGCCACGACCTTGAGGAGGTCGTGGTGTGAGATCTTGATCGGCAATGACGCAAGAAGAGAGGTCGTGGCCATTAAATCTCGATCCAACGGTGATGAACTGGGTGCGGGAGGTGCGCCGTGGGCGTGATACTACAAAAAGGGAGGAGATCGTGACCGTGAGATCTCCATCTAATGGCGACGAAATGAAGAGGGAGGTCGTGGGCGTTGGATGCGGATCAGCGGACCACGACCTCATGAGGAGCCGGCCGAGCCGGAGGTGGGAGGTCGAGGCGGAGGTCGTGGTGTTGGATTTTGATCCAGCGGTTCGACCTCAGCAGCATGATGAGGGGCAGCGGTGGGTTGTGGCGGAGGTCGTGGCAGTTGGATCTTGATCCAACGGGCACGACCTCACGCGGTGGGTAGGAGAGCAGGCTGAGCTGGGGAAGCGGTTGGGTTCGACCCACTTTGGAAAGTGGCTCGGGCCCAAGGAATAGTGCCAGATTTGAATTCAAATTTGAAGGCTGAGGTTGGAGGAATTTTTAGAGGTAGGAAACTAACTCCAAAAATTTCGAAATTTTAACTGGAGCTTCTTCACTCCAGGATTAACCTTACATAAAATTTCCGGAGGTTTTTGTGCACTGCATTTTTCTCCAGAAATTCATCTAGGCTGTTTTAGGGTTTGACCATGCCTCCAAAATTCATCAAATAATTTCTAAAAATTATGAAATAATCCAGAGGGGTCACACAACATCTCTAGAACCTAGGAAAAATATTTTCAAAAGGTTGGCACAAGATTTGTGACAAGTGCAATAAGGGTTTGACTTTAGTCAACAGGAGATTTAGGTTTTTGAACTCCACAACTCTTGGCAAGAATTATAGAAGAGCTCAAGAGTTTCAAGATGTGAGAAAAAGTTTTAATTTCTACACACTTTCTTACATTTGAAACACACTCCCATTTATACATTTGGGATGTTACATATGTAAACTCTGTTGTGTTAAATTAATGAATGATTCGGTCTACGTTATGTATGAAATGATTCAGTAACGTATCCGTGAGTGCTATCTACTGATCTAGGGAATAGCACAGTATTTTTCACAGAGGATTTGGGATTTCAAAAATCCGGGTCTGACACTAATGCCGACGCCTTGCCATGCGTCCCTCCACCGCTTTGCCCTCCTCCTCTCGTCGAGGGAAATCGTGAACCCGTCTTGGACTACCGCTCCTCTTGCCAGAGCTATGAGAAGTCAAGGTATTGGAGTCGTTCGTTCGATGATTCTGATTCAATGAAAGGAAGATATCTTAGTCAATTAAGCGAAAATGATAGAATTTTGGACTGTTTTAGCCCTGTAGCGCAAATTAATTCCAAAACTAGCCCCCTTAGCGTCGAAATTCGGTTGGCCCCTCTAGCATGTCTTTGCCGTGCAGGGGCGGCGGCAAGAATCATCACGATCGCCATTGGCAGCACCAAGGTCTTTGCCATGCGGATGCGACACCAAGGTCTTCTTGTCCCAGCGACATCAAGGTCTTCTTGAGGCAATGACAACACACCTTGCCCGCCCGCCCGTCGTCTGCGCTAAAAAAAGAAAAAAAAGTTTAGGGTTTGCAGAAATGGGGAAAAAATTAGGGTTTTGGCGGAATGGAATTAGGGTTTCGGTTTGGGTTAGCGCTTGTCACGAATCTGAAATTTTCTTTAGTCATTTCAATTCACGGTTTCAGCAGACGCGATATTTGTAAAAAACATTCATTAAGAAATATGGGCACGAGGTTTGTAAATTAGGGTTTTATTTTACTCGCAAAATCGAGGGTTTAAATCGCGGTTTAAATATAGTTTGTAGTAATCTCAAAATATAGGAAATGAGTTTAGAAAATTATGAAACTTTTGTGGAGCCTCCCATCACGGTGTTGTTTATACGTAATGTTTCTATTATTTTATTAGATTACGAGAAAGGATGATTGATAAGCATATCGGATGAGGTATAACCTTGATGATGTCGTCCAAGCAAACTTTGAGTGCTGAAATACTCGTTGTCTTTTAGAAGTGGGATAAAAAGGGACCATTACTATTGGAGTCTCTCCTCGATGAAGTCGTCTGAGCGATATCTGGCGTATATAGCGAGCGGTCGATGAAGTACTTTATGAAGCTTATAAGAATATGATTGAAGAAATGAAACGCTTCGTTGTGATTATGAAGATGCCCTAAAACATGGGCGATTCGATGTCGGTGCGAATGGTTGTTTCTGGGATTCCACTAGAAGAGGCATACTTGCAATACAAGCTTGCTTTGATGGTTTAGCGAAGACACAGAACCAGAACTACATTAGAGTCCACGGACAGAAGCATGCTACACGTAGTGACATGGCATGATGGTTCGACTAATTGCTTTAGTCATCCTCGCTACTACTACGGTACTCTGCGACACAAGCATCCGGACCATATAAGTATACATGCCTTTATGGGATAGTAGAAAACATGAGGGGTATGACAGGGGACTACTACGTAATGACCTTAACTACTGCGTGGACCGGGGCCATTTTCCCTTTCTTGCTAGCTCGGCGTTGAACTCCTCGCTGGCCTTCCCCTTCCCCTTGTCGTGGGAGTGTCCACGTCGGGCTGGTATATTGAAGTCGTCTATGTCCTGGGATTCCTTGATATAAGTGGACCGTATAGTGAAAATTGTAAGAATGATGTAAATTCTTCATAACTCACGTCGCCGATACGGATTATGCCCGGGCGACCGGATACGCTGTGGTGGCCGGGTTCAGCCGCATGAGCCTTTCCCTTGCCCTTGTCGCGGGACTGTCCACGTCGGGCTGGTATGTCGAAGTCGTCCATGTCCTGCGATTCCATGATGTATATGCATCGTATAGTGAAAATCGTAAGAATGATGTAAATTCTTCATAACTCACGTCGTGGATACGGATTACGCCCGGGCGACCGGATACGCTGTGGCGGTTGGGCTCAGCCGCATGAGCCTTTCCCTTGCCCTTGTCGCAGGACTGTCCACGTCGGGCTGGTATGTCAAAGTTGTCCATATCCGGCGATTCTATGATGTAAGTACACCGTATAGTGAAAAACGTAATAAGAATGTAAATTCTTTATATCTCACGTCGTCGATATGGATTACACGAGGCGATTCTGAGGCTCCTTGTGCCTCCTCAACGAGGTCGATGCGTAAGGTTTCCTTTGCCGAAGTTCTCGGCCCACCGAGTCGTTCGGCTGTGCCTGTTTGGATAATGCCCTGTCATACATCTCTAGGCCGTCGATCCACTGGAAGAAGTGGCAGCACATCTCGGGCTGCCATTACGTAGGGGTGAAGTTAAAAATTTAAGGAATTCAACGTTGACGAAAATCGATGCGCGCGAAAGAAACGCTTACGAGGTGGTGCCCACACGTGTAGTATGCCCGAGCGGTGGTGTCTGGGTGTGTGGACTGAATGATCTCTTCCGGTTCGCCACACACACACTGCGAGATCGGAAAATGTGGTGGTACTGGAGCATCTTTCATTGATTTATCCGGGTATTGTAGCTGTTTCCTCTTCTACTTAAGCCACTTTTGCTTCTGCAATATCCTCGCGTAGAAGTTTGCCGAAGAGTCCATAGCTGGGCTTTTATTGTGTAGCGTTGTGTAGTGTTGGGTTTAGTTCAACCCCGTTTTCTAAGCCCCATGGTTGGCATGGTGTGGTTAATTTCATGCAGAGTCCTGTTTTTTAGTTCTGAAAAGCTGAGGAGGTGGAGTGTTGTCATGTCCATCTGAAAAGCTGAGGAGGCATAGTGTTGTCACGTCTTACTTTGCAGAGAGAAGTCATGTCTTGTTTTGTAGAGTACTGTCTTATCGGTCTGAAAAGCTGGCGAGGCAGAGTGTTGTCACGTTTTTCTTTGCAGAGTCTTGTCTTTTCGGTCTGAAAAGCTAGCGAGGCAATTAGCGTTGTCAAGTCGATCCGAAAAGCCTAACCCTAAACTACGCAAAGCTATCTCCTTTGGTCTTATCACTGCACAAAGCTGCCCCGCGTGGTCATGTCCTTTGCAAAAGTGTCTCCTTTGGTCTTATCCTTTGCATAAAGCTGCCCGTGTGGTCTTGTCACTGCGTAAAGCTGCCCCATGTGGTCATGTCACTTCGTAAGGCTGTCTCCTTTGGTCTTATCACTGCGCAAAGCTGGCCTGTGTGGTCTTGTCTCTGCGCAAAGCAGGTAGCCCCGTCTGGTCTTGTCATCTGCAAGCTAATACATTACCTGCTTTGTTAGCCCCCCCTCGCGGGCTATAAAATGCACGCCCTATGGTCCAAAAGTAGGACCACTAGACCCTTGAAACTGTAGGAAGAAGACCATTCTCCGTCAAATGCAGACAACATCGATGGCGAGCGCCGAGGACCCGATCAATCGAGGTCGCGGGCGACCTTCTCTGAAAAGGAGGGAGGACTTCGGTCCTAACTACCGGTTGATGCCGAACAAGCGTGCTCAACCGGTATGGCCGAAATGCACACACGGGGAGGACGCTATCGTGCAGGTCATAGACTGCCTTTTCGATGGAGGACGGTGTTTCTTCCGATGCCCATACTCTGGGGTAAATAGTTTTGTTCATGTTACTGCTAATACATCCTCCATACTAACCGTCCCTTGCAACAGATGGCAAAATGCAACTTTACCCGCTGGATCGATCCTCCCCATGAACGACATGTGTCGATGCACATGGCTACATTGTGGAACCGAATCTTTGATTTGGAGGCGCAAATTGACGATCTCAAGGAGCAAAATGATGACCTCCGCCAACAAATGCAGCGCGAGAGGGGCAACGAGGAGGTTGTGAACATAGGAAGTTCCTATGATCCCACATGCTGTTGTGCCAACCCTAGCTGCATATGCGCGTGCCACTACAACGATAGCTAGCCACGTCCGAGGTGCCCAACTGGGGAACACTCTATGTGGGTAGCGAGAGGCACCTTCTACCATTAGGCACGGGATGAGAAGCTTGTACCTCGGTAGTCTCCCCTTCTGTACGCACTTATGTTCAATCTCCTAAAGCATGTAACTAAATGGTGGACGCGTCATTGCGGTTGCCTTTTATCGAGTTGACATGTTGCATCGATGTGTCGCGTGCTTTAAGTTATAGGCGTCGATATGCATTCAACAAACTCATTCATGGGTAGATAATGTTACTAGTTTATTCTCATTCACGACGGACTACGATGCATAGATAAAGAGTGGACATTAAATCTCATTACAACTGAACTTCTACTTGGCAACAACAAGAAATAATAGAAGAAAGACCGCAAAACTAACTAGCTTAACTAATTTCTTCAGCATGTTCTCAACTCTTTCCATCCTTTCATCTAGTCTTTTAAGTCTATTCTCTTCATTCTGCGTTGGTGGTTCGGAGGGTCGAGCCACTGGACGAAATACAGCAACACCACAAGAGTCATCTGTTTGACCATCTGTCTGAGGATGGTAGGCCGTACTGAAATTTAGATTAGTGCCCATGACGCTGTGCAGCTTTTGCCAAAATCTTGAGGTGAACTGGGTTCCTCGATCCGACACGATCTTCTTTGGCACTCCATGCTGACATACTATCTTGGCCATATACAATTCTGCAAGTCTGTCTCCTGAGTAGGTGGTCTTGACTGGGATGAAGTGAGCCACTTTCGTTAGGCGATCGACAATTACCCAGATAGAATCATATCCAGCTTTGGTTCTTGGCAGACCGGTGATAAAATCCATTCCGATTTCTTCCCATTTCCATTCAGGTATGCTCAAAGGTTGCAAAAGTCCAAAGAGGCCTCGATGCTCGGCTTTAACTTCACCGGCAAACATCACATTGTGCAATATACTCAAGAACTTCACGCTTCATGCTAGGCCACCAATAAAATTCCTTGAGGTCTTGATACATTTTAGTGCTTCCGGGGTGAATGGAGTACAAGGTTTCATGAGCTTCCTTGAGTATTAACTGTTTCAGTTCCTTCTGATCCGGTACACAAATACGCTTGTCGAACCATAGGACACCTTGCTCATCTTCTGAAAATCTTAAGGATTTACCCTGCTTCATGTTTTTCTTGATTTCCTTGATATCCGTATCTTCTTCTTGGGCTTTCTTGATCTGATCTTGAAGAGTCGGTTGCACTTCCAGGGCAGCTAAGTAACCTTCTTCGACTAACTCGAGCTTGAGCTTTTGAAATTCTTCGTGCAATGCTGGCTGACTTTCTTTGATCATCAGAGTATTGCAGTAGGTCTTTCTACTTAGAGCATCTGCTACAACATTTGCTTTGCCTGGGTGATAATGAATTCTCATGTTGTAATCCTTGATCAATTCCAACCATCTTCTTTGTCTCATATTCGATCGGCTTGGGTGAAAATGTACTTTAAACTCTTATGATCCGTGTACACTTCACAAATGATTACCGATGAGGTAATGGCGCCATATCTTTAAAGCATGCACTACTACACTAATTCTAAGTCATGAGTGGGGTAATTGACTTCATGAGGCTTCAATTGGCGTGAAGCATATGCTACCACTTTCCTTTCTTGCATCAAAACACAACCGAGACCTTGGCGAGATGCATCAGAAGAAATCTCAAAATCCTTCCGAACATCCGGTAGAATCAGCACTGGGGTGGTGGTCAAACGCTTCTTTAATTCTTGAAAACTTTGCTCACATTCTGGCGTCCAAGCAAATTTCTTTTCCTTTTTCAGCAATTGGGTAAGGGGTCTTGCTATTCTTGAGAATCCTTCTATGAACCGGCGGTAGTAACCTGCCATTCCAAGGAAACTTCTGACTTGAGGTACTGACTTGGGTGACTCCCAGTTGAGCACATCCTTGACTTTACTGGGGTTGACGGCGACTCCTTCTGCAGACATGACGTGTCCCAAAAAGGTAACTTCTTTCATCCAAAACTCACACTTGTCGAATTTAGCATAGAGTTGATGATCTCTAAGCTTATTCAGAACCAAGCGAAGGTGCTCTTCATGCTCTTCTTCACTCTTAGAGTAGATTAGGATATCGTCAATAAAGACAATGATTTAACTTATCCAAATACTCCATGAATACTTTATTCATCAAGTTCATAAAAGTAAGTCGGTGCATTGGTTAATCCAAAAGACATGACCGTATACTAAATGCAGATCCATATCGGGTTGAGAAAGTCGTCTTGAATATCTTCCTCACGAATCTTCAACCGATGGTAACGACCTCAAATCTATCTTGGAGAACACTCGGCTCCTTTTAACCGGGTCAAACAAATCATCTATCCCGGCGAGGGTACTTGTTCTTGATGGTGACTTCATTAAGAGAGCGGTAATCCACACACATCCGCCGGGTACCATCCTTCTTAGGGACGAAGATCACCGGGGCTCCCCAAGGCGAAGAACTTGGTCGGACAAATCCTTTATCTTGCATTTCTTCAATCTGCTTGTTCACCGACTAAGTCATCAACCAGACAAGCGGTAGGGTCTCTTGAAATGGGTGCGCCACGGAACTAGGTTAATGACAAACTCTAGGTCCCTGTCGGTGGCATTCGGTAACTCATCCGGAAAGATATCTGGAAACTCTCTGACTACCGGCACATCTTCCAAAGATAAAGTACTGACACTGCAGACTAAGGCTCCATCATACTTTTCGGTGGAGGCTTCGAACTTCACTTTGGTTCCATCTCGGGTGACCAACGTGATGCTTCTATCACCACAATCCAAAAGCGCTTGGTGATCGAAGCCAATCCATACCCAAAATCACATCTAGGGATTTGGCATTGATAATTATAAGGTTGGCTAGAATTCTACCCTTCTATGGTTACTTTAACCTTAGGCGCCTTGGTTCGTACTTAACTCCGAACCGGTGTACGAATCAACATAGCATTTTTAAGAGTCGAACCTTTAACCGATGCTTTGCAACAAAACTCAGAAACAAGCGAATGGGTAGCTCCGAATCAAACAAAAGCAGAAAGTCTTTGAATTAACTAGAAACTTACCCAAAGACGACGTCCGGGGCTATCTGGGCTTCCTCCACTGTGACATGATTCACACGGCCTCTTCCGAAAGTCTCGAGGGTCTTGGCCGTCTTCTTTGGAGTCTGAGGTGCTCCGTCCCGCTCTGGCATGGGGGTCTGGTCGGGTAGCTCAAGGTTGAATCGACCGGTGATGGACCTTGCTTCGAGGGCAATTGCCGGCATAATGTCCGAAAGGTTCTTGCTTTAAACAGTGATTCTGCTGGCGGGGTTGTTGCTTCTTGGCTGCTTTGGTTGTTGGTGTTGTTGTTGAAGTTGCGGAATCTGGAGTAGCCGGGCGAGTCTTCATTGCGAGGGTCTGAAGGTGACAGGAGGAACAGAATGAGCTGGGTATTGAGCATTCGTTCTGGCCCTCTGCGAATGACCTTGATGAGTACCATGCTGCATTGACTTCCTTTTGTGAGATTCCGCCAGTTCATGACGTGACTCTTCTATGAGCATGGCCTTGTTGACTAGCTGCTGGAAATTGGCATAGTCGTTGCCAACGACCTGAACCTTCAAGCTAGGGTTGAGTCCTCGCTTGAAACGCTTCTGACGAGAATCATCGGTGGCAACATCCTCTGGGGCATAACGAGAGAGTTGAGTGAACTTGTTGAGATATTCACTCACTGACAGGTTCCCTTGCTTCAGCTCACGAAACTCATTCTTCTTCATTTCTACCTTTCCGTCAGGGATATGGGAGAGGCGGAAAGCTTCTGAAAATTCAGTCCAAGTGATGTTATGGTGGTTCTCATGGGCGGCGCAGTAGTTCTCCCACCATTCTGCGGCGGTGCCTTCCAGCTGGTGTGTGGCATAAAGAACTTTCTCACGGTCATCACACCGGGTAATGGCAAGCTTCTTTTCAGTAGAGCGCAGCCAATCATCTGCATCCAAAGGCTCGGAGGAGCTGGAGAAGGTAGGTGGATGGGTCCTCATAAACTCTGCCAGCTTTGACTGATGATAAGTGGGTGGGGTGGAGGTGGCATGGCAGCTGCTTGGTTGTTCTGGTTCAGCACGGTGAGCAGAGCAGAGCGGTGGCCGTCGATTCTGATTGAGCCATCATCCGGTTCATGTTCTCGCATCATTGCATTCATCAATTGCGCTGTCTTTGCCATGAATCGCCCCAAACCCCGATCTGTTGTTGCGGCCGGGTTGGTGGCGAACGGGTCCACTTGTTCTTCTGACTTCGCCGAGTTGCGGGTTTGAACCATCTGCATGCATCTTCTCGGGTTTAATAGATGAGGGAAGAAAGCATAATAGGAAAGAGGGAAAAGCACAAAGACGAGCCAGACAAGGGAGAAAGACGGGACAACCTAATTGGGGAAAGTCGGTTTAACCCAACGAACAATAGCCGGAAAGCTATAAGAGGCAACAAAACTCAAGCCACCGATTCTATTGATACTGAAATTAAAAGGGTAACTGCACTACAAATCTATCTTATTTTGGCGGGCGACTCTAAGCAAAGCTCGATTCTATAGAGACTATCAAGATGAGAGGGTCACTTTACATTCTGAAACAAAGTTCAGAAAAGATAAGAAGTCAGACTTTAAGAATGGAATAAGGAGAGATTAGCATAAGATGAGGAAGAATAGAGTAAGGTGAGAGGAGAATACTATTTAAGTTAATTGTTGGTTTGATTTATAAAATAAAATTTTGAATTTTGACTAAACGACCACGCTAACTATGGTTACGCCCTCATATCGATATGGCTCGACATACCACACTGTGTCGGGGCCCGTAAGCAACCCCAGGACCCTCTGTGTATTCTGAACTAGTCCCATGATCAGTAGCTAGCTCACACAGTTGCAACATTGGTGTAATCATAACCACACAACCAAACAAAAAGATGAAGCAGACAAATTAATAATATTAAGCAAAAGGGACCTTATGGTCAAGTCTTACAACGGTTGCCACATAGGGCTAAAGACAACAGAGTAATCTTGCAGCGGAGAGCAAAACATTAGGTGGAGGTCACCCAATATGCCCACCGGCAATCGAGTGAAGGACGCGACCTAATTCGCAAAGTCTTCAAAGAAGTCTTCCTCGTAGAACTCTGAGTTCATTGGATCACCTTCCTCTGCTGATTTAAACAGAGGGCGCAAGGCCATGAGTACTTTGAATGTACTCAGCAAGTCATAGTGAATTGTATGCAAGTAATATTTATGCAAGGCTTAACAAGGATAGCTTTATGGCTCATTTGCGGAAAGCATCATTTGACAGTAAATACAATAAGTAGATTGCAAAGCATAATTTAAAAGACTAATACATAAGTAAGCGCTTTTGAAACAACTAGTGAACACCTGCTCACTTCCCAAACATCGACCACCAACAAAATTCGACTAAACCATTCCATCATTTTCGACAAAAGTTCTACCCCTTGCGTGAAATCACTGTGCATGTCCATAACCGGGACACGGCTATTCAATAGTTTTACACTCTGCAGAGATTGTGCAACTTGACCCACAAGACACGAATTTCTCTAGTTTGTTAAGCATATATCTATGCCACCGCCACTACCTTAGGTAAGCGCCTAGAGCACGTGACAAGGCTTTTACAAAGTTCTGCTTTGACTCGATTACGTTCGCTAAGGTTTAGCCTCTATCCGCCCCCTCTTGCGCCGCTCCCAACCAAAAGCAGAACCGAACCAAGACATTGCTAATTAGTCACCAGTCTATCCCAATCTAGACATGTGGTTGTACGGTTGAGGCCCAGATCAATGGTTCAAGGATAAGTCCTTAGTTGGTTGCTCAGACGAGACGGTTCCACGTTCCAAGTGTGCGTTACGGCACCCACCTTTTCCACCACCCACTCGTCCGAGCATAAATCATTTTCTTTCAACTTGGCCAAATGACCACCCTAGTCATGGCACAACATCTTTTAACAAAAGTGGCTCCGCCACGGTCCCATAATTTCCTTTAGTCAAATTCATCATGTTGGGTTCAACCCAGCCAGAGGACCACCCTAGTCCTGGCACCACAAATTTTAGTAAGGTGACAACAAATGTCGTGGTCTCACACAGGACCACACTTCGCATTATTAGCAACACAGGTCGTTACTACACAAGCCACAAACCATGTGCGCTAGGGCAAATCAATATTTATTGAATCATGAGATCGAGACCAACGTCTACTAGAGCATGACTAAGCAATAAAGCGTGCCCATGTTGGTAGTACAATAATGTCCAACTAGTAATTAACCATCCTAAGGTGTCCAAGGAGTTATGTCATTCAAGGATACATGTCGATTGCAATTTATCAAGGAGGCATACGGCAATTAGGTATTTAACTAAACCCAAACCATTTATTATAAAATTAGCCGTGCATGTTTATGTAAAACAATATATTTTTATAAAGATGGGTTCAACATGATCAAAGGTCTATGACTTGCCTTCGTTGAAGAGTAGCGGTTAGCTTTTAAATCGGTTGCTCGCGAAATCTTCCAAACGCCGAACCTATACGCTAAAACCAAAGCTAAATAAATAAAACAACTCCAAATAAAATCCAAATAAATACTAAATAAATACTAATAGGAAGACAAGGATTTTAGATGAATTTAGAAATTGGAATCACTCGAATTGGAGTTTGAATGAAGAAGTTATGGCCAAAAGAAGTTTGGAAAACTCATAAAATCAAGAAAAAGGAATTTCCTGATTTCTGGAATTATTTTCCTAAAGGAAAATCAAATTATTGCGCGAGCTGACGTCAGCGGAGGGTTTTCCGGCCGAAAATAAAAAGAAAAGAATTCTGACAAGCGGGGCCCACTTGTCATAGAGAGGGTGCATGTGGACTGAGTCCATATGGCTTTTGGACCGGTTTTAGGGTGGGAGTGCCACGCGGGCGGCTGACGGGGCGGACACGCGGGCAAACGAGTCCGAGGTGGCGCTATGTGGCGCCGACGTGGCTCCTGGGTGGCGGCCACGTCACGCCGGTGAGGGGCGGCGCTCGAAGCGCAGAACGTCCGGCGTTCACGCCCATGGCGACGAGCGGGAGGCACCAAACGAGAGAGGAGAGGAGGCGGTTCAGCGCATGGGATTGAGGTCACGGGCAACAGAGGCCGGCGGCGAGGGCGCTGGCGGGCGAGGCGCGGCTCAACGCGGCGATGGCGCCCGGCGAGGGTTCGAGGAGGGGAGGCGCAAGACTGCGCAGACCACACGGGCGATGCCGAGGCGGGTCATGCGGGGCGGAGGGTGCTCGACGGCGGTGGCGGGTGCGGAGAAATGGAGCTTGGCGGCGGTGAGGAAAAGCTTCACCAGCGGCCGAACGAGAGCGGGAGAGAGAAGGGGAGGAGAGGGGAAAGAAAGAGGAGGAGGAGGCGGTCCGGTCTTGCGCTTTATAGGCGAAGGGGGCATCCGGAGGAGGAGGATGGCATGGAGCTCCATGCCGCTATTAATGGCGGCGGCCCAAGGGATGGGAGGAGGCGTGGTGTCTGTGGGTAGGGCATGGCAAGGGCGGCATGATGCGGCGGAGGCGGAGGCGACGCGGCGTGGCGGATTCAAGGAGTGGGTGAGGCAGAGGCATGGCGGGCGGCAGCTGGAATCGCGGGCATGGGCGACGCGACGTGGGCGCTGACCGACGGGAGGAGGAAGACGGGTTGACAGAGGGCCCAGCGTCCGAGAGAGAAGGGAGAGAGAGGCGCGGTAGGTGGTATGGCCGTCCGATGGGAATCGGACGGTCTTGGAGAGGCGCCTTGGCCAAGCGAGGCGGAATGAACGATGGGTCAAGGAATTCGCCCAAACTGAGGGAGGGATTTTAAGGATTTTCTTTTAGAAAATACTAGAAAAGCAAAAGGAATTTTAGAAAATAGTTTAACAGTCCAAAAATTCTAGGAAAATTCACGTAAATCCCTTGAATTATTTAGGACTTAGTAAAAATATTTTCACTTCACTATTGCTTTTAATTTTGGCAATTAATTACTTTTAACATAAGGCCAAGGAAAAACCAAATTAAAATCCAACTAAACTCACTAAACCAACTTTAATTAATTGAAGTTTTAATTAATTCGAATTAAACCACTTTTGAAATTATAAATTACCATTTAAGCTTGGCAAATTAATAAACCCAAATGGTTCCTTTTTAAAGTTTTCAAAATTTTCAAAAACTCAGGAAAATAGGGAGGTTACAAACCTATACCCCTTAAAGGGAATCTCGACCCCGAGATTCAGGCTGACTAGAGAATAGGTGCGGGAACTCGGCCTTCAGATCTTCTTCACGCTCCTGGTGGCTTCTTCTTCGTGTGATTGCTCCAATCGAACTTTGCGTAAACGGAGGATCTTGTTTCTTGTCACACGCCGACACTTCCAAGATTTTGATGGGCTGCTCCTTGTAGGTTAGATCTTCTTGCAAGTCAACTGCTTCTAACGGCATCTGCTCTTCTGGCACTCGCAGGCACTTCTTCAACTGAGACACATGAAAAACATCATGCACATCCGACAACCGAGGCGAAGCTCTAACTTGTAAGCAACTCCTCTTCGGCTAGAATCGAAAAGGTCCAATATATCTTGGTGCGAAGCTCACGACTCTGAGCGACGATCCCTTTGAGAGGTGAGACCTTCAGTACACATGATCTCCAGTGCAAAAGCTAATTCTCGGCGACGGTTATCGGCATAACTCTTACATGCAGTGCTGGCCGTTTCGGCTTTCCTCGATTGACTTAACTTGATCTTCACCTCCTTTAGGATTTCGTCCCAAAGACTTGTCCTTCGCCGACTCACCCAATACAAAGGTGTTCGACACTTTCTTCCATAGAGGGCCTCAAACGGGACATCTGAGACTTGATTGATGACTATTGTTGTAAGAAAATTCGCATAAGGTAGCATTTGATCCCACCGGTCAGTTCTCTAGAGCGCAGGCTCTCAACGCATATCTTCTAAGATTTGATTTACCCTTTCTGTTTGACCATCTGTCTGAGGATGGTAGGCCGTACTGAAATTCAGATTAGTGCCCATGACGCTGTGCAGCTTTTGCCAAAATCTTGAGGTGAACTGGGTTCCTCGATCCGACACGATCTTCTTTGGCACTCCATGCTGACATACTATCTTGGCCATATACAATTCTGCAAGTCTGTCTCTGAGTAGGTGGTCTTGATCGATGAAGTGAGCCACTTTTGTTAGGCGATCGACAATTACCCGATAGAATCATATCCAAATTTGGTTCTTGGCGGATCGGTGATAAAATCCATTCGATTTCTTCCCATTTCCATTCGTATGCTCAAAGGTTGCAAAAGTCCAAGAGGCCTCGATGCTCAAATTTTAACTTCGGGCAAACATCACATTGTGCAATATACTCAAGAACTTCACGCTTCATGCTAGGCCACCAATAAAATTCCTTGAGGTCTTGATACATTTTAGTGCTTCCGGTGAATGGAGTACAAGGTTTCATGAGCTTCCTTGAGTATTAACTGCTTTCAATTCCTTCGATCCGGACACAAATACGCTTTGTCGAACCATAGGACACCTTGCTCATCTTCCAAAATCTTAAGGATTTACCCCGCTTCATGTTTTTCTTGATTTCCTTGATATCCGTATCTTCTTCTTGGGCTTTCTTGATCGATCTTGAAGAGTCGGTTGCACTTCCAGGCCAGCTAAGTAACCTTCTTCGACTAACTCGAGCTTGAGCTTTTGAAATTCTTCGTGCAATGCTGGCTGACTTTCTTTGATCATCAGAGTATTGCAGTAGGTCTTTCTACTTAGAGCATCTGCTACAACATTTGCTTTGCCTGGGTGATAATGAATTCTCATGTTGTAATCCTTGATCAATTCCAACCATCTTCTTTGTCTCATATTCAGATCAGCTTGGGTGAAAATGTACTTTAAACTCTTATGATCCGTGTACACTTCACAGCGATTACCGATGAGGTAATGGCGCCATATCTTTAAAGCATGCACTACGGCAGCTAATTCTAAGTCATGAGTGGGGTAATTGACTTCATGAGGCTTCAATTGGCGTGAAGCATATGCTACCACTTTCCTTTCTTGCATCAAAACACAACCGAGACCTTGGCGAGATGCATCACAGTAAATCTCAAAATCCTTCCAACATCCCAGAGAATCAAGACTTGGGGTGGTGGTCAAACGCTTTTTAATTCTTGAAAACTTTGCTCACATTCTCAAGGCCCAAGCAAATTTCTTTTCCTTCTTCAACGAATTGGGTAAGGGTCTTGCTATTCTTGAGAATCCTTCTATGAACCGGCGGTAGTAACCTGCCATTCCAAGGAAACTTCTGACTTGAGGTACTGACTTGGGTGACTCCCAGTTGAGCACATCCTTGACTTTACTGGGGTTGACGGCGACTCCTTCTGCAGACATGACGTGTCCCAAAAAGGTAACTTCTTTCATCCAAAACTCACACTTGTCGAATTTAGCATAGAGTTGATGATCTCTAAGCTTATTCAGAACCAAGCGAAGGTGCTCTTCATGCTCTTCTTCACTCTTAGAGTAGATTAGGATATCGTCAATAAAGACAATGACGAACTTATCCAAATACTCCATGAATACTTTATTCATCAAGTTCATAAAGTAAGCTGGTGCATTGGTTAATCCAAAAGACATGACCGTATACTCGTACAGTCCATATCGGGTTGAGAAAGCTGTCTTCGGAATATCTTCCTCACGAATCTTCAACTGATGGTAACCTGACCTCAAATCTATCTTGGAGAACACTCCGGCTCCTTTTAACTGGTCAAACAAATCATCTATCCTGGGCAGAGGGTACTTGTTCTTGATGGTGACTTCATTAAGAGAGCGGTAATCCACACACATCCGCTGGGTACCATCCTTCTTAGGGACGAAGATCACCGGGGCTCCCCAAGGCGAAGAACTTGGTCGGACAAATCCTTTATCTTGCATTTCTTCAATCTGCTTGTTCACCGACTAAGTCATCAACCAAATAAGCGGTAGGGTCTCTTGGAAATGGGTGCGCCTCGAACTAGGTTAATGACAAACTCTAGGTCCTCGTCCGTGGCATTCCTGTAACTCATCCTAAAGATATCTGGAAACTCTCTGACTACCGGCACATCTTCCAAAGATAAAGTACTGACACTGCAGACTAAGGCTCCATCATACTTTTCGGTGGAGGCTTCGAACTTCACTTTGGTTCCATCTGGGCTGACCAACGTGATGCTTCTATCACCACAATCCAAAACTGCTTGGTGATCAGAAAGCCAATCCATACCCAAAATCACATCTAGGGATTTGGCATTGATAATTATAAGGTTGGCTAGGAATTCTACCCCTTCTATGGTTACTTTAACCTTAGGG
Source organism: Phyllostachys edulis (assembly GCA_036346405.1). Taxonomy (NCBI): domain Eukaryota; kingdom Viridiplantae; phylum Streptophyta; class Magnoliopsida; order Poales; family Poaceae; genus Phyllostachys; species Phyllostachys edulis. The sequence goes on along the minus strand of JAYEVD010000132.1, from coordinate 178,998 downwards.
CAGCCTTGGTTCGTACTTAACTCCGAACCAGGTGTACGAATCAACATAGCATTTTTAAGAGTCAGAACCTTTAACTGATGCTTTGCAACAAAACTCCGAGAAACAAACGAATGGGTAGCTCGAAATCAAACAAAATCAGAAAAGTCTTGAATTAACTAGAAACTTACCCAAAGACGACGTCCGGGCTATCTGGGCTTCCTCCACTGTGACATGATTCACACGGCCTCTTCCGAAAGTCTGAGGGTCTTGGCCTTGCCGCTGAGTCTGAGGTGCTCCACGCCCCGCCTCCCCGGCATGGGGGTCTGGCTGGGTAGCTCCAAGGTTGAATCGACCGGTGATGGACCTTGCTTCGAGGGCAATTGCCGCATAATGTCCGAAAGGTTCGGCGGTGAAACAGTGATTCTGCGGCGGGGTTGTTGCTTCTTGGCTCGCCGTTGTTGGTGTTGTTGTTGAAGTTGCGGAATCTCGGAGTAGCCGGGCGAGGTGTCATGGCAGGGTCCTGAAGGTGACAGGAGGAATGTAATGAGCCGGGTATTGAGCATTCGCTCGCCCTCTGCGAATGACCTTGATGAGTACCATGTCGCATTGACTTCCTTTTGTGAGATTCCGCCATTCATGACGTGACTCTTCTATGAGCATGGCCTTGTTGACTAGTCATTGGAAATTGGCATAGTCGCTGCCAACGACCAACCTTCAAGCTAGGGTTGAGTCCTCGCTGAAACGCTTCGACGAGAATCATCGGTGGCAACATCCTCTCGGGGCATAACGAGAGTTGAGTGAACTTGTTGAGATATTCACTCACCGACAGTTCCCTTGCTTCACTCACGAAACTCATTCTTCTTCATTTCTACCTTCCGTCGTGGATATGGGAGAGGCGGAAAGCTTCAAAATTCAGTCCAAGTGATGTTATGGTGGTTCTCATGGGCGGCGAAGAGTTCTCCCACCATTCATGGGCGGTGCCTTCCACCGGTGTGTGGCATAAAGAACTTTCTCACGGTCATCACACCGGGTAATGGCAAGCTTTTTTCAAGAGAGCGCAGCCAATCATCTCAGATCCAAAGGCTCGGAGGAGCCGGAGAAGGTAGGTGGATGGGTCCTCATAAACTCGCCACTTTTGACCGATGATAAGTCGGTGGGGGTGGAGGTGGCATGGCAACCGCTTGGTTGTTCGTTCAAGACGGTGAGCGAGCGAGCCGCCTCGATTCTGATGAGCCATCATCTGGTTCATGTTCTCGCATCATTGCATTCATCAATTCGCGCCAGGCCGCCATGAATCGCCCCAAACCCCGATCCGTTGTTGCGGCCGGGTTGGTGGCGAACGGGTCCACTTGTTCTTCCCGACTCGAGTTGCGGGTTTGAACCATCTCGCATGCATCTTCTCGGGTTTAATAGATGAGGGAAGAAAGCATAATAGGAAAGAGGAAAAGCACAAAGACGAGCCAGCATAAGGGAGAAAGACGGACAACCTAATTGGGGAAAGTCGGTTTAACCCAACGAACAATAGCCGGAAAGCTATAAGAGGCAACAAAACTCAAGCCACCGATTCTATTGATACTGAAATTAAAAGGGTAACTGCACTACAAATCTATCTTATTTTGGCGGGCGACTCTAAGCAAAGCTCGATTCTATAGAGACTATCAAGATGAGAGGGTCACTTTACATTCTGAAACAAAGTTCAGAAAAGATAAGAAGTCAGACTTTAAGAATGGAATAAGGAGAGATTAGCATAAGATGAGGAAGAATAGAGTAAGGTGAGAGGAGAATACTATTTAAGTTAATTGTTGGTTTGATTTATAAAATAAAATTTTGAATTTTTGACTAAACGACCACGCTAACTATGGTTACGCCCCATAATCGATATGGCTCGATATCATCACGTGCCGGGGCCCCTGTAAGCAACCCCAGACCCTCTGTATTCTCGAACTAGTCCCATGATCAAGAGCTAGCTCACACAGCTTGCAACATTGGTGTAATCATAACCACACAACCAAACAAAAAGATGAAGGCATAAATTAATAATATTAAGCAAAAGGACCTTATGGTCAAGTCTTACAACGTTGCCACATAGGGCTAAAGACAACAGAGTAATCTTGCAATGGAGAGCAAAACATTAGGTGGAGGTCACCCAATATGCCCACCGCAATCGAGTGAAGGACGCGACCTAATTCGCAAAGTCTTCAAAGAAGTCTTCCTCAGAGAACTCGAAGTTCATTGGATCACCTTCCTCTCGCTGATTTAAACAGAGGGCGCAAGGCCATGAGTACTTTGAATGTACTCAAGAAGTCATAGTGAATTGTATGCAAGTAATATTTATGCAAGGCTTAACAAGGATAGCTTTATGGCTCATTTATGAAAGCATCATTTGACAAGAAATACAATAAGTAGATTGCAAAGCATAATTTAAAAGACTAATACATAAGTAAGCGCTTTTGAAACAACTAGTGAACACCCTGCTCACTTCCCAAACATCAACCACCAACAAAATTCGACTAAACCATTCCATCATTTTCGACAAAAGTTCTACCTTTGCGTGAAATCACTGTGCATGTCCATAACCGGGACACGGCTATTCAATAGTTTTACACTCTGCAGAGATTGTACAATTTGACCCACAAGACACGAATTTCTAGTTTGTTCGGATATATCTATGCCACCGCCACTACCTTAGGTAAGCAGCCTAGAGCACGTGACAAGGCTTTTACAAAGTTCTGCTTTTGACTCGGCCTGCTCGCTAAGGTTTCGCCTCTATCCGCCCCCTCTTGCGCTGCTCCCAACCAAAAACAGAACCTAACCAAGACATTGCTAATTAGTCACCAGTCTATCCCAATCTAGACATGTGGTTGTACGATTGAGGCCCAGATCAATGGTTCAAGGATAAGTCCTTAGTTGGTTGCTCGAGACGAGACTGCCCATCGCCCAAGTGTGCGCATCAGACCCACCTTTTCCACCACCCACTCGTCCGAGCATAAATCATTTTCTTTCAACTTGGCCAAATGACCACCCTAGTCATGGCACAACATCTTTTAATGTGTGGCTCCGCCACGGTCCCATAATTTCCTTTAGTCAAATTCATCATGTTGGGTTCAACCCACCAGAGGACCACCCTAGTCCTAGCACCACAAATTTTAGTAAGGTGACAACAAATGTCGTGGTCTCACACAGACCACACTTCGCATTATTAGCAACACAGTCGTTACTACACAAGCCACAAACCATGTGCGCTTAGGGCAAATCAATATTTATTGAATCATGAGATCGAGACCAACGTCTACTAGAGCATGACTAAGCAATAAAGCGTGCCCATGTTGGTAGTACAATAATGTCCAACTAGTAATTAACCATCCTAAGGTGTCCAAGGAGTTATGTCATTCAAGGATACATGTCGATTGCAATTTATCAAGGAGGCATACGGCAATTAGGTATTTAACTAAACCCGAAACCATTTATTATAAAATTAGCCAGGCATGTTTATGTAAAACAATATATTTTTTATAAAGATGGGTTCAACATGATCAAAGGTCTATGACTTGCCTTCGTTGAAGAGTAGCAATTAGCTTGTCGCTTGCTCGCTAAATCTTCCGAAACGCCGGAACCTATACGCGCAACCAAAGCTAAATAAATAAAACAACTCCAAATAAAATCCAAATAAATACTAAATAAATACTAATAGGAAGACAAGGATTTTAGATGAATTTAGAAATTGGAATCACTCGAATCGGAGTTCGAATGAAGAAGTTATGGCCAAAAGAAGTTAGGAAAACTCATAAAATCAAGAAAAAGGAATTTCCGATTGAATTATTTTCCTAAAGGAAAATCAAATTATTGCGCAAGTCGACGCCACGGAGGGTTTTCCGCCAAAATAAAAAGAAGAATTCGACAAGCGGGGCCCACTTGTCATAGAGAGGGTGCATGTGGACTGAGTCCATATGGCTTTTGGACCGGTTTTAGGGTGGGAGTGCCACGCGGGCGGCTGACGGGGCGGACACGCGGGCAAACGAGGCCGAGGTGGTGCTATGTGGCGCCGACGAGGGTCCTGGGTGGCGGCCACGTCACGCCATGAGGGCGGCGCCGGGCGCGCAACGCGTTGCCGGCGCACGCCCACGGCGACGAGCGGGAGGGCACCAAACGAGAGAGGAGAGGAGGCGTTCAGCAAGACGGGATTGAGGTCGCGGGCAACAGAAGCCGGGCGGCGAGGGCGCTGGCGGGCGAGGCGCGGCTCAACGCGCGATGGCGCCCGGCGAGGTTCGAGATGGGAGGTGCGCCAAGGCCGGGCGGCGATGCCGGAGGCGGGGTCGGCGAGGGCGGAGGGTGCTCGACGGCGGTGGCGGGTGCGGAGAAATGGAGCTCGGCGGCGGTGAGGAAAAGCTTCACCAGCGGCCGAACGAGAGCGGGAGAGAGAAGGGGAGGAGAGGGGAAAGAAAGAGGAGGAGGAGGCGGTCCGGGTGCGCGCTTTTATAGGCGAAGGGGGCGTCCGGAGGAGGAGGATGGCATGGAGCTCCATGCCGGCCATTATTGGCGGCGTCCGAGCGCGGGATGGGAGGAGGCGTGGGTGCTGTGGCAGGGCATGGCGAGGGCGGCAGATGCTGGGAGGGCGGGAGGCGACGCGGCCGGCGGATTCAAGGAGCGGGCGAGGGTGGCATGGCGGGCGGCAGCGTGGGAATCACGGGCGGATGGGCGACGCGACGTGGGCGCCGACCACGCTGGAGGAGGAAGATGGGGCTGACAGATGGCCCGCCGAGAGAGAAGGAGAGAGAGGCGCGGGCGAGGTGAAGGCGAGGCCGTCCGATGGGAATCTGACGGCGTGAGGGGAGGCGCACAAGGCCGAATGCCGGCCAAGAGTGAACGATGATGGGTCAAGGAATTCGGCCCAAACTGAGGGAGGGGATTTTTAAGGATTTTTCTTTTTAGAAAATACTAGAAAAGCAAAAGGAATTTTAGAAAATAGCTTAACCCGTCCAAAAATTCTAGGAAAATTCACAGAAATCCCTTGAATTATTTAGGACTTAGTAAAAATATTTTCAGCTTCACTATTGCTTTTAATTTTTGGCAATTAATTACTTTTAACATAAGGCCAAGGAAAAACCAAATTAAAATCCAACTAAACTCACTAAACCAACTTTAATTAATTGAAGTTTTAATTAATTCGAATTAAACCACTTTTGAAATTCTAAATTACCATTTAAGCTTGGCAAATTAATAAACCCAAATGGTTCCTTTTTAAAGTTTTCAAAATTTTCAAAAACTCGTGAAAATAGGGAGGTTACAGTGAATCGTGGTGGCATGCGTTGAAGGTAATTCACGTCCGCAAGGTATCGGGCCCGAGTTGTCATTTGTACCGTGAATATTTCGAGAATATTTTGTGTCGATAAATCATAATGTCATATCGCACATTGGCACTACATAAATCACAATGGCATAATACACAATGATATTACATAACATGTATTATAATGCACCATGACATTACTTATGGTACATTGTCCTGCCGCTTGTTCGGGCGGCGAGGCCGATCCTCGTGAAAGGTGAACTCGCTGTGGAGCGCGATGTCTCGTAGTCGTAGTAGGGATGTTGCGGGAGGCGCCGCAGTTGTAGGTGTCTCCGATCAAAGCCGAGTAGTCTGCCGATCCACTCGTGCTCATCTCCGGGAAGGGTACTTGGTGAGTTAGTCCTTGATTTATGCAACGGAAAATTATCAGAATTACATTAAAGCGCACTGCGAGGGTTGTTGTGTGGATGAGGATCCTCCCGCCACCTGCGCCCCGAGTAGGTTGTGGTGTGGACGAGGATCCTTCGCCGCCTATGCCATACCGCCGCCGCAGACGGTACCCTTGGTGCGCTCTCGCCAACCATTGGTCGCGCCTCGCGACGTAAGCGTAATGAATGCCACGCGCCAATGATCCCAACCCGTCGCCTCGGCAAGGGCGTAGTACGGTCATCGTTTCTGATGGAAACAAGGTCGCCGGCGAGGAAGTCATATGTCGCGCTCCTTCGTGACGATTTATGGTCAAGAAGAGTGTTGTCCCTCTCAAGCGCCGCAAGAACAAACGGTTATGTCGACACGCTGAAATGAGTGCATGGACAAGTATTGATGACAACAACTTTGGGCCCGAGGCGCTGCCGAGGCCGAGTGACCGTGAGTTCGACGAATTCCAGAGTGCGACGGACATGCGGAGGGCGGTGCCGAGGGCAGAGGGGGTGGAGGGTGCCCTCGACGTCGTCGATGCTGTACATGAACGTCACTGTGGCGACCACAAGTTATGGTCCTAATTGCAGCCCTCGCCTCCTCGGTCATGGAGCACACTGCATGTAGGAGGCGATCAAATGTGCTGTTGCGACTACGACGTAGAGCTTCTAAACCCTCACGCTCGATACGATCAAGGTGGTAGTGCTGCAAAGAAACCCATAGTAAGTTAGAAACGTGTTGCCGGATGAAATTTGTACGAAGAATGTTTTACCGTCTCGTCCTGGCGTGCCGCTCGGTGACGGTCGGGACCTGCTAGTACAACAACATCTTGCATGACCTCCATGGACGCTGTGGACCTGGCCCAGTAAGTCTACACCTAGTGCGCAGAACGTACCACTACAAGTACGCAAAGATACGCCCGATGGCGAGCTCGTAACTCGTGGCACCACGCCTATCGCCGCCTTCTTGCCCCACAACGCCGCCCATGGTCGCTGTGTTCGCTCTCTAGTCGTCGCTTCCTCCGCCTCTCCTCATTTGTCCGCAATTGAATTCGGATGTCGAAAATGTAAGTCAAACATGCGCTAATATGATACCAAAAACGACATACCGGTGGGCCTTCTCGTGAGAGGTCGCCCTGCCGCGGTGGCACCTCCCCGGTAAAGGCCAAACTGCCTCATGACTCGTCAGGATTGTACGGCTCGACCATGTGGGAGAAGACCGTGGCATGTCATCAACCGAGCGCCTCGCCTTGAGTGCATCGCGAGGATAATTTGTAGGGACCGCCTCCGCAGGAACTATGCCGTCTGTGGGCTACCGATGACCTCGCCCTCGTAGAGTCTCGAATAGGTTGTGGAACTCAGGGTACACACGCAACGGTCTCTCTCGCCCAACCTTGGGTGGCAAGTGTCCAACGATTCCCATTGTAGGCCCATTGACGGGTCATCGCCTAGTATTACCATAAAGCTCGGCGCAATCGAAAGGGTGCACCTGCCCAAAATACTACGACCAACAGAAAGTGCTCCTACCACCATAGCTATAGCAAAGGTGTAGCATACCATGAGGATTGGCTCCCCGCCCGTACTTGTGAGGACCTCGGCTTATTTGGCTTGTAATGCTTAGTCATCCTTGACCCTAGCATCACAAACAAAATAACCCGTGTCTTCGAGATATGTATACTTCCCAGAAATGTAGTATACACACCCCTCTACAAAATTATGCATCAATCTCATACAAGACATAGAACCAAAGCACGAACTAGATTAAATCAAAGACATACACAATATAGAGTTATTATAAAAGGGCCGACCGCCAAAAAAAGAAACAACTAAGGAAGATAAATAACAAGAAGCAAAAGCCATAAGATGGCGATAAACAAAACAAGGCCACATGGTTTGCCTTTAGCCCACAAGGCAACCAACCGGGCCGCCAAGCTAGTCGTCCCAACCACCGCACATCTCACAAAAGTAGGGCCCTTGGGGCTCTACCTCCTCTGCAACAAAGTTATTAAGAAAGCAAATGAGTACAAAATGTACTCGCAAGATCGACGTAAAGGTAACAAACCTATACATATGCTACATGCCGCCTTTATTTACGGGAAGGCTTTAGGCTCATTTTAGCATAAAGCAAGTTTTCATTTGCAATATTTAAATAGATTCAAAGAAGTTTTGCAATTCATTTTTATTTGCAATTAACAACGAGACAATAACATAATAACAATAGATAGATGACAACAACAATCCCGAAGTGACTAACCCAATTGTCACCACAACAATAGCATGAATTACCCATTCATACCACCCATGTCAAGTTTTAATTAAAGGTTGTAGTCTAATTCTTATGGAAATAACCAAGCGTGTCCATAACCTAGACGAGGCTATTCAATAGATTTAACCTCGCAGGGTGTACCAATGTACCCACACGCCAGACCGCCTTTTGGCCACATAATTAAGCATACTTCCTTTGGTATGCCGGTACGGCTAAGTCCTACGAGAACTTTCCAATGGATGATGCTAATTAAGAGCCGCGACAACCCAAAGGGTAGGATACACTGCCCAAATTTAAGCAATCATGGGTGCTCCCAATCCCTATAAAAACATTTTAACTACCATCGACTCATAATTAACACCCCCCAAAGTACTTAGCCAAGAGAGGTCCCATATCCCCCTCGTGTGGTTAGCACGCAAAATTGCTTGGATCAATGGCACAAGTAATTCGGTCCTTGGGGACTTAGGCACCATTCCACACACCATAAGATCACACCAAACATCCACAGCCCAAGTCAAATAGTTTTCATTTTCAGTTTTGTTTTGACTTTACAAATTAACAAAGCACAAGTGCGGGACATAATGGAATAATAATTAGATTTGTGTGATCAAGATCATTGACTAAGTCGATGACCGCCCAATTCCCATCAGTAATCTAAGCATTTCTAAGCAATACCAACACGTGATTCATTAAGCTTATGAGAGCTCATCCAACGAGCTCTACATCACAACAAGATATTCCTAGGCATAGTAGTAGAGAATGAACATTTACCTACAGAGTATGCATCTATAGGATCAACTAATCGATATCATTCAACAACAAAATAGCAATGCATACATACAAGTTAAACAATATATTAGACTTTAAAGTAATGGGACATATGGATATGATCAAACTGCTTGCCTTGCTGAAGCTGTTCACTATGCTGCAAAGGGTCACTCACGGGATCAACGCACTCGTCGGCACCTAACGAAAAGCGAAAAAGAACCGATAAGAACGATGAAAACCGAAAGGACTCAACAGAAAAATTTCTCCAAATGCTCTGAAATTTTTACAGAAGCTAGAGAATGATTTTTAAAGAATTTAGCAACAAGAACCAATTGATTTGGATTCTCAATGCAAAAGCTATGGTAAAAACAATTCTGCTCAGCCTGGAAATTGCTGGAAAATAGAAATCGGTTACTGTTCATCCGAATTAAATTCTCTAGCACAGTTTTCCAAAGAGGTGCTGCACCTGGGATTTTTATGATAAGTCAAGCACCTCATGAGATGAATAACACAATTGAGTTCAGCTCATTTGGAGCTATGATGCATGTTTTATGATTTTTCAAAGACATGCAAAAGAGCACAAGAAACATGCACCCACAATTCTTTTGACAATAGAGACATGCCTAAATCCTATTCTACCATTTACTACACTAATAGAGGAAGCCAACAAAAGTTGGATTCACTCAAAAATGATCTATAGAGAATTACTTATGCATTTTACAAGTTAAATGCAAATTTTGGAGCAACATTTAAAGCTAATTTTGAAACCAATTTCCCAAACCGTTTTCTGGAGCAAAACTCAACTTACAACTATTTTTAGATTAAAGTTTAGTTCAAACCAGAGCCACCAAAATTTGAATCAACTCAAAAGGAGCTAAAATGAAATAGTTATGCATTTTCAAACTTTATTACCTTTCTCAGTTCACAAATAATTCCCCGAAATTTCTAAAACCAAAACGACGTGGACGAACCTGGGCCGTTGATCCTGGATCGGACGGCCCAAGTCCTCCCGGCAACGCGCGCTTGTCCGCGCGAGATCAACGAACGTGGGCTGTGGATCTTAGATCCAACGGCTCAAGTCTCCGCGCGCATCGCGCGCCGCGCTGCGTGCACAAGAAGTCCAACGAACATGGGCCGTTGATCTTGAATCCAACGCCTGTTGATGGATCGGCGCGCTGCTTGGAACTCGCTGCTGCGAACGGGGCGGAGGTCGTGGGTCGTTGATCGCGAGATGGACGGCCCGCGACCAATGCACACAGCGCACACGCACGTCCCGCGAAATCTCGCCGCAGATCTAAACACGGACGGCCCTAGGACGTCGCTACAGTTGTCGGTTTCGTCCGACAACGAAACCGACAGTGAAGAAACGGTCACCGCCGGCGACTCAGGCCACGGCGGTGCGAATGGATGCCAGGTACGGGTGCGCAATAGCAGTGCGCACCCACTGGTACCACTCACACCCGTGGTGGCGGACCAGAGCGTCGGCGAGCTGGAGGGGAGGCGGCGGTGCAAAGCACGGCAACACGAGAACAGCATAAGGAGCTCCGCAGCGGTGCATTCAAGCGAGTGCCCAGCTCTAAAGGACTACCAGGAGGTTACCTGGAGGCCGCGGAGGGACCGGGGAGGACAGGGGAGCTCCGGCGACGAAGGACCTTGCCGGCGCCGAGGAGGACGATGTGGAGGAGAGGATCTGGGCATAATCAATCGCACCGGGTCATCACAATGGCTCCCATAAAGCTCCAGAAAGGTGCCAGAGAGAGGAATTGAGAAATAGAGCACTCACCGGCGATGGGGAAGAAAGGGGGGTGCTCACGGCCGCAAGGAGACCAACTCCAAATTAGCCCACTCCTGTGGGGACAAGCTAAAATCAAGTTAGGGGAAAGCACCAGGGTGATGAGGAGCTCAAGAGGAAGCACATAGAGCTGAGGAAGGACCCCTGGAACCCAGTCGGCACAGAGGAGCTCCGAGGTGCAATAATGGCGGCCAAGGGCTCACGGGTGCTTTGAGCTCAAAAGAACCGAGAGCAGTGGAGGAGGTGTTTAAAGGAAGCCAAGGAGGACAAGGGGGACCTCTTATAGCCGAGGAGCAGAGGCCATGAGCTAGGGTTAAGCTCCATGGTGAGCTTAGCCCATGGCTCGGTCCATGGCTCGGACAAGGACGTGGAGGGGATGGGGGGCAGGTCAGAACAGGACCTAGGGGGCGGAAGGCTGACCAACATTTAATGCTGGCAGCAAAATAGCTGTTGGGAGGTGACAAGGCACTGCCCTCCTCCTGCCATGGCGCACGCGCGCGAGCCCGAGGAAGGAGAAGAACAGGTGCTACCCTCAATCGTTCGATAAGAAACATGGGGGAGGTTGTGACGGTTGGATCTGATTCGGGTGGTCTCAAAAGAACGGGAGGTCGCGACCAAAGATCTCGATTGGGAGGTCGCAGCTGCTAGATCTCCATCGCACGCTGCCATGTAAACGAAAAGGAGGTCGCGCGTGGTAAGGAGATAGGAGGTCATGGCCGTTGATCTCGCATCCAACGGCGCGGAACCGATGGAGGGAGGTCTTGACCGCTGCGCGCGACGATGACAAGGCATGGGAGGTCATGGCCTTTAGATTTACATCCAAGGGCACACAACGTTGAGGAGAGGTCGTGGCCATTGGATTTACATCCAAGGGCGCACAACGTTGAGGGGAGGTCGTGGCCATTGGATTTACATCTAAGGGCGCACCACATTGAGGGAGGTCGTGGTCGCAAGACGATGCGATGGGAGGTCGTGGCTGTTGGATTTTGATCCAACGGCAACGAACAGAGGTAGGAGGTTGTGACGGTTGGATTCTGATCCAACGGCGCCCAACAACGAGGGGAGGTCGTGGCGGTTGCGCACGACGCAAAGGGAGGTCGTGGCTGTTGGATTTGTGATCCAAGGGCACACAACATGGAGGGGAGGTCGTGGTTGTTGAATTTTCATCCAACGGAGCACGACATTGAGGGAGGTCGTGGTCAGCGCAAGACAACGCTGAGGAGGTCGTGGCCGCGAGATCTTGATCTGTCGGCGACGCAAGGGGAGGGGAGGTCGTGGCTATTGCATCTCGATCCAACGGCGACGAACGGAGGTGCGGGAGGTCTGGGCCGTTAGGCACGACACTGCAAAAGGGAAGGGAGGCCGTAGCCACGAGATCTGGATTTGACGGCGATGAGATGAGAGGGGAGGTCGTGGCCGTTGATTTGGATCCAACGAGCATGACTCGCTACGGGAGGAGCACTGCAGAGCCGGGTCGTGGTTGGTCGGGCGAGGTCGGGCTGCTGGATTTTGATCCAACGGCACGACTCGCTGAGGAGGAGCTCGAGGTGGGCTGGGGCGCGGTTGGGTTCGACCCGCTTGGAAAGCGGCTCGGACCTAAGGAACAGTGCCTGATTTGAATTCAAATTTTAAGGCTGAGGTTGGAGGAATTTTTAGATGTAGCAAACTAACTCCAAATATTTCGAAATTTTAACTAAAGCTTCCTCACTCCAGGATTAACCTTACATAAAATTTCCAGAGATTGTTATGCACTGCATTTTTCTCAGGAAATTCATCAAGGGTTGTTCTAGGTTTGACCAATTGAAAAATTGGTTTGACTTGCCTCGAAAATTACCAAATAATTTCTAAAAATTATGAAATAATTCAGAGGGGTCACACATCATCCCTAGAACCAAGAAAAAATATTTCCAAAGGTTGGCACATGATTTGTGATAAGTGGAATAAGGGTTTGACTTTAGTCAACAGGAGCTTTGTGTTTTTGAAATCCACAACTCTTGACAAGAATTATAGAAGAGTTCAGGAGTTTCAAGATGTGAGAAAAAGTTTTAATTTCTACACATTTTCTTACATTTGAAATGCACACCCATTTATACATTTGGGATGTTACAAAATCTCCCCCCTTACAGAAATATCGTCCCGAGATTTGGCTCACTCGGAAAAGAAAGAGGGGTAGTCCGCACGCAGACGATCTTCCCTTTCCCAAGTAGCTTCTTCCTCGGAATGGTTCGACCACTGAACCTTAAGAAACTTGATGGAAAGGTTCCTTGTTCTTCGTTCAGCCTCTCCGAGGATGCAAACAGGGTGCTCGCGATAGGTCAAATCTTCTTGGACGCCGAGAGTTTCCAACGGAGCTTCTCGCTTAGAACACGGAGGCACTTCTTCAATCGGGACACATGAAACACATCATGTACCCTCAAGTGCAGCAGTAACTCCAACTTATAGGCAATAAAGACCTTTCTTCTCGATGATGCGGTAGGGACCCACATACCGAGGAGCTAACTTTCCTTGACGCCAAACGTTGATGGCCCTTCAAAGGAGAGACTTTGAGATAAACAAAGTCATTAGGCTCAAAACTCAACTCACGATGATGGCGATCCGCATAGCTCTTTTGCTCGGATTGAGCTGCGCGAGATGCTCACGAATAAGCCGGACTTGACTCTCGGCCTCATTGATCGAGTCCGGCCAAAGAAAGGTCTTTCACGGCCTCGCACTAGTTCAACGGGTTCGCACTTTCTCCAAAGATAAGGCCTCGAAGGTGCCATGCCGAGACGGCTTGGAAGTCGTTGTTGTAAGAAAACTTCGGCGAATGGTAAGCATTTCTCCAATGCTTCCCATAGGAAAGAACACAAGCACGGAGCATGTCTTCCAAAACTTGGTTGACCTCTCTGGCCCCACCATCGCTTGGGGATGATATGCTATGTCAAGGAAAGGCGACTTCCCATAGCCTCCGCAAGCTATGCCGTAATCGGGAAGTAAAGATAGAACCACGATCAGAAACGATCGTCTTCGGCACACCATGTAAGCTCACGATCCTGGATACATAGAGCTCAGCTAGGCGACTGGTACGAATCTTTGTCTTGACTGGAAGAAAGTGTGCCACTTTAGTCAACCGATCAATGACAACTCAAATGGCATCATTTCCTTTCGGTGACCTGGGTAGATCGGTGATAAAATCCATCCCGATCGAATCCCACTTCCACTCAGAACAGCAGGGCTAAAGCAGCCTAGCCGACGCCGATACTCGGCCTTCACATCGACAACACACGTCGCGACTTCGAAGAACGAACTTCGCAATCTCCTCTTCATTCGGGTCCACCAAAATCCCTAACGGAGATCTTGATACATCTTTGTGGCCCCGGATGAATGGACAAAGGCGAATCATGGGCTTCATGGAGGATTAAATTCGCAACTCCATGTCCTTTGGAACCACAAGGCGTTGCTCTAACCTCACAACACCGAGCTCATCCTCGAGAAGCACTTGGTGCTCCGTTCTTGACATTTTGCCCGACGGTTCACTCCAGATCCGATTGTCGAGCTGCCTTGACACGATCCACCAAGGTTGGTTGCACAACCAAGGTAGCGAGGAAACCCCGCTCAACCAAACCCAAGTTGAGACGCTGAAACTCCTCCGTAAGGGTGGGCCGATGCTCCTTGAGCAACAATGCATTACAATGCGCTTTACGACTACACACATCCAAGAACGACATTAGCCTTGCTCGATGGTGGTGAATACCCATGTCATAGTCCTTGATCAACTCCAACCATCTCCTTTGCATGAGGTTCAGATCCGGTCGGGTGAACAAATACTTCAAGCTTTTGTGATCCGAGTACACTTCATAACGATTACCGATAAGGTAATGTCGCCAAATCTTAAGTGCATGAATCACAGCCGCTAGCTCTAAGTCATGGGTAGGATAGTTGAGTTCATGAGGTCTCAATTGCCTTGATGCATAGGCCACTACCTTGCCTTCTTGCATAAGGACACAACCGAGGCCTCGACGAGAAGCATCGCAAAAGATATCGAAGCTCCGATGAACATCAGGAAGAACGAGAACGGGAGCGGTGGTCAAACGCGTCTTGAGTACTTGAAAACTTTCCTCACAATCAGCGGACCATATGAACTTCTTGTCCTTCTTGAGCAACTCAGTCATCGGCTTCGCGATCTTGGAGAAGTTCTCGATAAAGCGACGATAATATCCCACTAAACCGAGAAAACTTCGCACTTCGGTTACCGAACTGGGCTGACTCCAGGAAAGCACATCGCTGACCTTGCTAGGATCAATGGCTACGCCTCCTGCTAAAAGAACATGGCCCAAGAAAGCCACTTCCTTCAACCGTAACGCACTTGCCGAACTTCGATACAATCTGGTGCTCACACGCTTTGCCCAAAACAAGCTTCAGATGCTCGACGTGTTCCTCATCGTTCTTGGAGTAGATAAGAATATCATCGATGAAGACCACAACAAACTTATCCAAATACTCCATAAACACCGAATTCATGAGGTTCATGAACAAGGCAGGAGCATTGGTCAAGCCGAACGACATGACGGTATACTCGCACAAACCATAACGAGTAGAGAAAGTCGCCTTGGGAATATCCTCGTCGGATCCGAACTTGATGATATCCCACTCTCAAATCAATCTTGGAGAAGACTCGAGCTCCGTGATAATTGATCAAAGAGATCGCCGATGCGGGCAAAGGATACTTGTTCTTTACCATCACTTCATTGCTTAACGGTAATCGACGCACATGCGCAAGTACCGCCCTTTTCTTTTTACGAAGATCGCCGACAACCCCACGGAGATGAGCTAGGTGGATGAAACCCTTCTCTTGAAGCTCACCAAGTTGCTTCTTCAACTCCACCAACTCATTCCGTGGCATCCGGTATGGCCTCTTTGAAATCGGGCGGATCGAGCCAACTCGATGACTAACTCTAGGTCTCGAATCGGTGGCATCCCCGAAGATCTTCGGGAAAGACATCCATGAAGTCACATACCGTTGGGACTTCACGAATATCCGAAGCTGGCTTCGCTTCGAGCGCGAAGAGATGCGGACCTTGCAGCTTTGGCGAAAAGCGAACCTGCTCGCCAGAGGGGCTTGTGAGGTAGATGAGCTTCCGGGCGCAATCGATTTGCTCCATGTGCTGAGACAACCAATCCATGCCCAGAATCACATCTAAGTCATTTGATTGAGAAGAATAAGATTTGCTAAAAATCTTACTCCCTCAATCTCGACAGAATCTCCCGACACTCGGATTCACTCTCATCTCCTAACCGGAGAGCGAATGAGCAACGGGACCAACAAAAGAGCAAAAAGAAGATCACTAACAGCAAAGAAAAGACCGAGATACAAAAGAATGAGATGCTCTGAATCGAATAAAATAGTAGCAGATGGGAGTTAACAAGAAGCGCACCTAACACGGCGCCAGCGCCTCTTGTGCCTCCTCGCCAGAGATGAGGTTGACGTGGCTCGCCGCCACGCCTTGGGTCATGGGACAATCTTCCGATCCTGAGAAGAACCACCTCCTTGCCCGCATCCTCCATTAGGACGAGGGGCCGCCCGATCTTCTTAGGGTAATTATTTGCATAATGGCCCTTCTCGTTGCAGAAGAAACAAGTGACCTCATGGACATTGCGAGGCCACCTGCCTGAGCCACAGTGCATGTGGTCGAAACACGGCTCATGGAGGGCGAGGGCGTGTGTTGACGACCTCGGGGTGCTAAAGCTTGAGGGCGGGACCCCTGAGACTGCCCGAAGTGAGCACGAGAAGAGCTGGTCTGGGAAGACTTCTGGGTGTCCTACTTGCGCTTGCGGGAGTCACGCAGCGCCCTTCCCTTGTGCTCGGAGACAATGGCCTTGTCGACCAAGGCCTGGAAGTCGGGAAGTCAACGATAGATAGCTTATCCTGAAGCTCCTCAAACAAGCCATCCATGAACTTCTCCTCGCTGACCTCATCAAGGGCCACCTCCTCCGAGCATAACGAGCGAGATGGTTGAACTCGCATAAGTACTCAGGATCGAATCGCGCCCTTACTTGAGCGCAAGAAACTCCTTCTTCTTCAGCTTCATCACACCGACAGGGATGTAAGACCGCCGGAAGGCAACACAGAACTCCTCCCAAGAGACGGTGTGGCCTGCGGGCTGCATGGCGAGAAGTTCTCCCACCATGAAAGAGCTGCACCCTCCAGCTGATGGGATGCAAAAGTGCCTTCTCCTGGTCTTGGCATCGAGCGATGTTGAGCTTCCGCCAACCGACGGTTACTGCTCGTGCATCCAAGGGGTCCTCGACCGGAGAAAGTGGGCGGTCGCGTGCGGCGAACTCGCAAGTCCCCATGCGATCGATGCCCACTTCCTCCCCCTGATCCAGAGGCACCGGAAAGAGTGGAGGTGTTGCGCGCGATAACCTCCAGAATCCTGGTCTGATCCATACGGTTTTGCTCAATCTGAGCAAGAACCGGCCATGGTCGGAGGAGGTGGAAGCTCCTCATCCCACCACCGGCGCACTCGACTACTACGAGTTCTTCCAGCCATCCTGCTGAAAAGATAAAGGGGGTTAGCAACGAAATCCGAAAATTAGAAGCTAACGAAAGCGAAAAGCTATCGACTAGGGGAATGGAAAATCACCCTAACCGAAAGCCAAACTTAAACAGCAAAAACACAACTCTAAAAGCTTACAAAAGGCTCAAGAAGTAGCAAGGAAACCCGAGACTAAATCTCAACTTCCCTACACAACTAACCCGTATTGAATGAACGAGTAATCGGTAGAGAAGGCAAAATTTCAGCACACCACTTTAGTTCTAACCCTACCACAAAGCAAGGTGAAACCAATAAACTAGGTGTTAGATACTTAGCTAACTAGTATCACATCTTACCCATTTATTCCCACAAGTTTTAGTTGAATTAACTCTCATTGTCTATCCTAATTAGAAACCTTTGAGGCTGCTGTCTGGAAATTTGATGCTCGCTGTCCAGATTCTGCATCCAAGCTCCTCGTCGAATCACCGACTCCAAAACTTCCAAACCTTGTAATGGGCAGCTAACACTTCAATTTGCCAATCTCATTGATTCCCAAACCCAATTAAACGATGACACTATCTTTTGAGGGAAGGAGAGAAACAACTTTTAAAACTCAAATTAGAGTGAGATGAGATAAGAAAGCTAAGATAGGTAAGGAGTAAAATTAGAGAATTTACTTAAGCTTTCATAAACCATTTGATAATTTGAACTAAGTTTTTCAAAATATCCTAAGGATCTACCAAGCTAGGGTTACTACGGTCAGTATGGCTCTGATACCAACTTTGTGAGGACCCCAACTTATTTGGCTTGTAATGCTTAGTCATCCATTGACCCTAGCATCACAAACAAAATAACCCGTGTCTTCGAGATATGTATACTTCCCAGAAATGCAGTATACACACCCCTTTACAAAATTATGCATCAATCTCATACAAGACATAGAACCAAAGCACGAACTAGATTAAATCAAAGACATACACAATATAGAGTTATTACAAAAGGGGCCGACTAGCAAAAAAAAAACAACTAAGGAAGATAAATAACAGCGGAAGCAAAAGCCATAAGATGGCGATAAACAAAAGAAGGCCACATGGTTTGTCTTTAGCCCACAAGGCAACCGACCGGGCCGCCAAGCTAGTCATCCCAACCACAAGACATCTCACAAAAGTAGGGCCCTTGGGGCTCTACCTCTTCTCGCAACAAAGTTATTAAGAAAGCAAATGAGTACAAAATGTACTCGCAAGATCGACGTAAAGGTAATGAACTATACATATGCTACATGCCAGCTTTATTTAAGTGGAAGGCTTTAGGCTCATTTTAGCATAAAGCAAGTTTTCATTTGCAATATTTAAATAGATTCAAAGAAGTTTTGCAATTCATTTTTAATTTACAATTAACAACGAGACAATAACATAGTAACAATAGATAGATGATAACAACAATCCTGGAAGCGACTAACCCAATTGTCACCACAACAATAGCATGAATTACCCATTCATACTACCCATGTCAAGTTTTAATTAAAGGTTGTAGTCTAATTCTTGCGGGAAATAACCAAGCGTGTCCATAACCTAGGACGAGGCTATTCGAATAGATTTAACCCTGCAGGGGTGTACCAATGTACCCACACGCCAGACCGCCTTTTAGCCACATGATTAAGCATATTTCCTTTGGTATGCCGGCACGGCTAAGTCCTACGAGACCTTTCCAATGGATGATGCTAATTAAGAGCCGCGACAACCCAAAGGGTAGGATACACCGGCCCAGCCTAAGCAACTGCGGGTGCTCCCAATCCCTATAAAAACATTTTAACCACCATCGACTAATAATTAACACCCCCCAAAGTACTTAGCTAAGAGAGGTCCCATATCCCCCTCGTGTGGTTAGCACGCAAAATTGTTTGGATCAATGGCGCAAGTAATTTGGTCCTTGAGGACTTAGGCACCATTCCACACACCATAAGATCACGCCAAACATCTGTTGTGCCCAAGTCAAATAGTTTTTATTTTCAGTTTTGTTTTGACTTTACAAATTAACAAAGCACAAGTGCGGGACATAATGGAATAATAATTAGATTTGTGTGATTAAGATCATCGACTAAGTCGATGACCGCCCAATTCTACCGTAATCTAAGCATTTCTAAGCAATACCAACACGTGATCTACTAAGCGATAAGAGCTCATCCAACGAGCTCTACATGACAGCAAGAATCTCAGCATTTCTAAGCAATACCTACACGTGATCTACTAAGCGATAAGAGCTCATCCAACGAGCTCTACATGATCTACTATGTCAAACAATTCTCTAAAGATCTCAGCATACTTATATGCAAAATCGTCTTTTCGCGTCCAAGTCAACGGTCAAATCCACGGTCAACTGACCAGAGTGGCAAAAAAGGGATTGAAGTTGAGAATAAGTGACAAAAAAGGGATGAATAATTTTTCGATGGTATTTTAGGGAGCTCGACAACTTTCAATGACAAATAAGGAATTAACCTAGAATGTTAGATGCATACACGCAGCGTAGTTACATGCCGGGCACGAGAGGCAAAGATTAGCTATATATTGTTACCACACAATTTATACTTGTACGACTTATGCCATCTTGTCTTGGTAATCACTAGCACTTCAACTCGATCGATCGAGCACCATATATAATGGCATCGAGATCAACACGACGAGATGAAGCC
Organism: Phyllostachys edulis; assembly: GCA_036346405.1. Taxonomy (NCBI): domain Eukaryota; kingdom Viridiplantae; phylum Streptophyta; class Magnoliopsida; order Poales; family Poaceae; genus Phyllostachys; species Phyllostachys edulis. The sequence continues at coordinate 159,286 of JAYEVD010000132.1, read as the reverse complement.
AGATCAGAGCCAGATGGCCCCCGCGGTGCGGAGCAGCGGCACGAGCCGGCCGCCGAGGTGGAGCGACATGACCGCCTCCATCGGCCCGACGTAGGAGCCGCCGATGAACACGGCCGGCACAGGCGCCGGCCCGTCGCTCCGGACGATCCCCGCGAGCGCGCGCTCCATCTCCCTTCCGCGGGGGTCCTCGTCGAGCTCGTGCACGGCGGGGCTCGCGCCCAGCCCGCGGAGGAGCTGCTTCACGGCGTGGCACATGCAGCACGAGCTCACGCTGAACACCACCACTGCGCTCTCCGAGGCCAGCCTGCTCACCAACGTCGTCGCCTCCATCCCAACGTACGTGCATGCACTCGTGCAAAATATGTAGTACTTCCTATACACGTGATGGCTTGCTAGATATTAATTACCGCGGAGTATTTGTACCAAGAATGGTTTAATGTGTGGTTAATTAGTACGAGTGTGAAGCTAACACGCAGAAGATAGAACACTTGGAGTAATTATCAGAGTACAATGGAGATGCTTATATATAGACCGTTGCTATGCGTACCAACAAAATTCCTTCGTTAAAATTTTATAATGCAGTCGAAGTTCTCCCTCAGTTCACAAAAACAAGTCGTCTTGGACATTGACACGACCTAAAAAATATAAATTCGACCACTAATTATTATTGTAGTATATTTGTAAAACCCAATATAATTATAATATTATGAAAGTATTTTTCAAGACGAATCAACACATATGATTTTCATGTATCTAATCGAAATATTTTAAAAAATATCGATACCCAAAGTTTCCAAAATTTAACTGTACGCATTCCAAAACAACTTGTCTCTATGAACCGGAGAGAGTATTGTACATAATCTAGCCGAGTGCACTGAGTTGCGTGAGTACATATATGTAGAACACTGTGGAAATTCATAATATGCAGACTCTTGTAGTGGTGTAAGTTAACAATATCATGTTAATCTGTACATAGGTGACATCGCTCTCCTTTGTAAGAGTAATTCGTCCTTGAAATAAGTTTTCATGTTTTGTTTAATGCAAATTTTCGTATTTTTAGAACAAGGAAAAATGAAATACCCTGCTTGTTTTTAGACTCGACTGAAGCATATCTGATTGGACGGGACAACAAGTGTGGCATTCTAAAATGTAAGTAGCTGCTAGCTATAAATTAATTAATATAGAGGCACATTCTTGGAAGCTAGCTAGGAACATAATCTTTGGCCCGAAAAAGCTCATTCTTGTCAAAATTCGTGTGCCACCACATTTCACAACTTCCTTTTTTCTTCGTAAGAATTTTTTTAATGAACTCTCCACAAGCTACTAATGTAGAGCTAGGCACTTGTTGGTCACAAGTTTCACATCGAGAAGCAGCTAATGGTTTTCGGTTCCCAGGAATCGTAGTTGAAGCAGGAAAGTTATCTATCAAATATTATATAATTGTTGGTTGTTTCTACCGCTAGTAATGCCATTTGCACGGGAATCTCGCGCCTTTTCTGCAAAATGACATCTAAATTAAGTACATGCATATATGCTTTGAGATTGGGTATCGACCATATGCATAACTTGACATTGAATATACATGTTGGTCTCTATAGCATAGGAAATGAATTAGTATAAGTCCATGACGTGTTATTCTTGGCACCTGTATTGATTCTTGCCGACAGAATGCATATATCTGATTTCATATAGTTGGTTGACAACAAAAAGGGATCCACTGAGAAAAAGAAGTGTGTATAGAATAGTGTAAGTAGCGCCCTTGTGAAAAACGACGCTTTGTAGCTTTTTGCATAGGAAACCCTTTGCAAGTTTCCCAGCCAATAGTCGCTTCCTCGTGATAAGTAGATCAATCTAAGCTATCTGAATAAACTGAGTAGTATCGATGCGGCATGTGGGCACTGTGGTCGTCGAGGAATGCATGGAGACACGGAGAAGCACCAATGCGCATACAGTAGGCGTCTCGCTGAGCATGAGATATATACGACCTACGATCTCTACCGATCGGCTTGCGATGGCTCCCACGAGCCTGTTGTGAGAAGGAAGATGAGCTCCGATAGTTTCGCCATGCAAGGGAGTCCGACTCCATGATCATGTGGTGAACTCCCAATGTGTCGGCGACCGGGGTCGATCCTCTTCTTGTAATTTCGTTCTCTCATCTATTAACGCAGAAGCAGAGCTCCTGCTCGTTCCATGAAAAGAAAGAAAGAAGAAAATGGCCTGCAGAATCATAGCGGTGGATATGCTGTGCTTTGCTTTATTCTCGCCTTTTGTCTTCGTCGCTCAGACCTCAGTTGCCAAAGCATAATTGTGCATTCTGTCCTCCTGCAATTAATCTCCTTTCGAATCTCAATAAAATGAAAGCTAGTCTCCTTTTCAATAAACACTACGGCTCGACATTGAGCTCAGAATATCACCTAAATCATTCTCACTAATAATTTAAACAATAATTACAAATAATTCTAGCAAGCAATGCATGTAATAAAACCCCACAACAGGTGACCTTTCAACAATCATAACAATACAAATGCATAAAAAATTAACTTTCACAACTTAGAATGCTCAGTACCACGTGCCTAAGAACGCTCGGAACACTCGCACCCCGAGAAACGGCTAGAGCCATGCACCTGGGAATATTGGTTAGCAACAATTAACATAATCAAACCAAGATTCCAATCATTAAGCTTATGATAACCAAGTTCACAAATCAACTCTAAATAAAAGTATCATGTCTCTAAATCTAGTGAAAGCAAACTAAGTAAAGATGTCAGTGTAATTGATTGTATGTGATGAGCATGTGCTATTCCATCTCATGCATGTCGCCTTCAATGACCACCTAAAAGCAACAACAAAATAAGAGTGAGTTCAAGGCACAACAAGTACGTAATAACAATAAACAAATAGTTTATCAATCATGAAGGATAATATCATCATTATTCATGTATTCAAGTAATATCATTATCTTTTCATTAATGCAATACATCTCTACTTTAGGGCATCTCCAATATATAGTGTATTTATTGTCGTCTCTTAACTATGCTATATCAACAAAATCCTACATGAAGGAGAGAGAGAGAGAGCACAGGTCGTCTCTTCTTGAAGAGACTGTTATGCACGCAAAACAAGACATGATACATTAATCTACTCTAGTTGACATGTAGGCCCATTTCAAAAGAAAATTATAAAATATAAATGTAGGAGAGTGTGCTAGAGACTATCTATTAGAGATATTGTCTCTAAAGATGATGTAGCATATGTTAGAGATAAGGTTATCTCTAACTATTGGAGATGCCCTAACATGCTCATTTGATCATCTCATCGCTCATACTGGCATAGCATGAGTGAACACTCGCGATAGTGTTCACCCTTTCATTAGTCCGCTATACAAGGAACCGGGGATCTCTCCACTCCCGTGGAATTCTACCACCCTGGTAGATATCGTATGACCACCGGAAGTGGTCTCCATCATTCATGACATGATTGTGCACATGATACAAGAATATAATTAGTTCTATTATCCATTAACATGATCGAATATCATCATATTACCATCATTACCATATCATCATCAATACCAAGTCATCATCTTTATAATATAATCATGTTGGACCCCGGGCATGGAATACTCGAAACCCTCATGTGTGTACCATACTAGTCCCATGATCAGTGGCTAGTACACACATCCACAACATTGATATACACATCCATACATCATACATATAACATTAAACAAATACAGGACATAAACTTAAGTGTTTACATGACAAGTACATATTACACGGCCGACTGGCCAAATTAAAGCATAAGTAGCAAGTTAAACAATAATAAATGAAATCCAAAAGTCCAACGGTGTGCCTATATATACCCTCAGGCAACCGACAAGGACAAGACCTAGCAAGACCCATCACCGAACCCTCCGGTACCTGGTGTAAAGAACGCGTCATCTGGCATGGGCTCATCCTCACACTCTGATCAACAATTTTAATCAAGATTGAGTATATTTTGTACTCAGCAAGACTTGTAGTGTATCACAACATAATTATAAATGCAAAGCTATCAAAGGATGATGCTCTACACTACAAGTTATTTTTAGCATTAAGCAAGTTTAATTTGCAATATCAATATGCAGTAATTTGCAACGAAAATTTTAAAGAGCTATTGACTGATAATGAAATAACAAGTGATGAGGGCATCCTTACGACACCTTCTTCTCCTCCACCCAATGCTCAAGATATACACATAGAGTTGCCGACTGGACCAATTACAAGAGCATGTGCCAAGAAACTACAAGATCAGGTGAACTTGCTTTTTAATGAATATGTCATTAATTTTAACGAGAGTTTTATACTACCTACAAATAGTATTTTGATTGTGCTCAGGTTCGAAGATTCAATGATAGAAGGAGAAGTTTGCATGCACAAAATAAAATCACAAAGTGAAAGCTTGCATGCACGTGAAAGAAATAAAATCAAGGAAGTTCCGGTTTTGGCAAAACACAAAGACAAGCTCCTGGATTAAATGCTGACGTGAAGAAAAGAAAAGGAAGAAAACTTTTGCAAGATAGAAAGAGATACAAGGAAGTTTCCCTTATTCTTGCCAAGTCCACGTAATATGCATGCCTTATTAGGCGAACCATTTAAGGCCGAACCAACATGACGCTTGTAATCACTTAGGCAAGTTTTCTATTTTAGTATTAATTGGCAAGGTTTTGGAAACCCTCTTGATTCGAGCAATCGGCTAGCACATGTCCATATTCATTAGCACTACTAGAATCGATTAATTTCCCAAGTGCTCATAAGTTTCCCGAGTGTTTTTAATAATACACTCGGGAACTTCCCAGTGCCTTACAAAACACTCGGGAAATTATAATTTCCCGAGTGTCCGCGGACACTGGAAACTTTGACGGAGCAACGGGAAAAATTATTTCTCGAGTGTCATTCGTTACTGAGACACTGGAGATAAAAAAATAGGGCGCGCCATTTTTTTCACCCCCGCGCGCTCGTTTTTTCCTCCCAAGCCCGTTTTCCCCATCTTTGTCGGTCTTTGCTTTCTGCTCCCGGCCTCTTCTCCCCAATCCGCCCTTGGCCTTCATTGCTCCCTCTTCTCCCCACGACCGGCCGCCTCCCGTCCTCCGCCGCCCCGTCTCCCCTCCTCCTCCTCCGCCCTGCCTCGTCTCGCCGCCTCCCCTCGTCTCCTCCCCACGCATCCATGAAGCCTCGCCTCGTCTCCTCCCCCACCTCCGGCCAGGGCGCCGCCACCCCCACCTCCGCCGCCCTCCACCTCCTCTCCACCCCAACCCCGCCTGCCCTCCACCTCCTCTCCGATCTGACCCCTGCCCCCCCTCCCTCTCGAGATCCGGACCCCGCCCGCCCACCGCCTCGCCTCCATCTCATCCAACGCTCGACGCCGCTCAGCCTCCTCATTTGTTTGATTAGTTGTTTTCGCTGAGGTGTTCTCCTCAATCATCACTAACTGTGAATAAACTGCAAAAATCTAACATAGAGCCAAGGCATGTCCATCAAATTTGGTAAATATATAAAGTTGTGACCTAGCCACTTGTACATGTCTTTTTGTGTATGTCGTATTGCTTTTCATGTATATATAATCGATTACTTCCTTGGTTTGGACCACTACTAAAAGTGCTAGCCATTGCAACGAGATATATGCTAGATGCATGGGTTATTCTAAGATAGAAAAATGGGAGCTCATGCTTATATGTACATACATATGGTCAAAAACGTTACAAAGATTGGAACCTCCTGCGCATTGCAATGAGCTTAATATACAAACTTCTAAATCTTAGCTTAATGCAGATTTTAGTTGTACACTTACTGTGTGTGATGGGCATATTATGCTGCTTAAATGATTTTGAGGATCTTCATATATATATGTTGATTTGGTCATTTAAGTGCATGTTAGATTATGCTTCATTGTCATTTATTTTTGCTGAAATTAATGTTGATTATTTGCTAAAACTGCACTTATTTGCTAGATGCCATTAGAACAAAGTGTGTACAATAACAACTAGCGGCCCATATATATTATATGTGAAAGAATAAATGGTAGGGTCGACAAGTTGTGACCTTAATTTGACGTGTGCTAGCTGTTAACCCAAAGACATTGCCTATAAGCTTTGCTCTCGATATGACTCTTAATTAGCACATGCTCTTGTTCAACCCGATCGACATCCTTTTTTTCTTTAACTAATGAGACTTTGCAATAGAGCTTCATTTTCATGCATGTGCCTAGCTAGCTAGTGGGATCGTGGGATGGTGCCTTGCATTAGAGCTCATTTGGGGCTTATTGTTGTGTGAGTGATCGGGGTGTGTTGATAAGTTTTGTGTTGGCACGCTAGCTTGCAATCGATCAGTTGTCTCTAAAATTAGATAGTTCTAGTCTAATGTCTTTGAAAGAAAATGTGGTTTAATTAGCTAGTCTGATTAATCGCATGTCTTATATATTAATTGTGGGAATATCAACTATATATCAAGTTTGTCGAACTGTGGATTTCTCAAACATACTACTAGCTGGTAGTATATATATAGTTGTGTGCAAGTATAGTGTACCAAGTAAATAAGTATTCATTGTAGATGATCTTCTACTAGGGAAAAAGATCACTTGAGTAGGAATTGGAATAGAGATAGAAAGTTAAGTACTCATGAGCTGATATTTTCTTCCCCTTTTGGGTTATTAATGGGTATAGTACTAGAAAATGATACTGCCGTACAATTTGTTGAGCTATATTCCATTTTGTTGAGAGAGCAGTACATATGTTCTCCTTTTGGATTTTTATTTGAGATTAGTATACATACTCCAGTATGTACTTTCTTTTCAGAGACACTCCACTTTTTAGATATACACAAGTATGTAGTACATACTGTTTGTAACTATACAAATAATAAAAAAATTAAACTAATACTGACTTGATTACTTCGAATGCACAAGTCTTCCCTGCACTTGCTCCCCGCGAATTGTTTACGTTTTTTAAATGATCCCGAATTATTAGTTGTTCGTGTATGCTTTGTATGCATACTTCTAAGGTTTCTCAATCACGCATGTATATGTATTCTCATTGGTTCTCTGAGAATTGGTACTTGAATTTAAGATCTTGGAACCAACCAATCAACCATGCGTAGCTTCTCTCCATTATTAGTCTATTCTAAGAAAATTATCTTTGTTCCTTTCCGCAAGCTTTGCATGTGTATTTCCTTCAATGGCACAAGTAGATACATGTAGTGGATCTTGATTCAATTAATTGCGTCCAAATTTACGATGCCTGTTTCGTCGCTTAGTTGATCTTTTTTCCACTACTCTGAGCCATAACTGAAGCGATCATGACCTCTTCCTGCAATTGTCATCAAGTTGCATCGACTATGCATTCTTCCCATACCGCAAGAATCCTACCTTTTCCTTTTCTTTTCGCTTCTTCTTCTTCCTCTTCTTTTTTCATCCTCTCTTTTGGATTTTGGTGTGCCCATGCCATGCCCTTGTTTTTTGGCATGCACCACAACATTTAACCATTTTGAAAATTCTTGATCCAAGGTAAGAAAATATCTGAAGAGAAATAATTTGTAAGAAATCAAATTCTTGCATATATATATATATATATATATATATATATATATATATATATATATATATATATATATATATATATATATATATTTACAGAGGAGACTTGATCAATGAATATAATTCTGAAATCTGCAATGAGAACAAAATTCACACGCCTTGGCTGCCTCCTTGTCGCCTTCCCCTCCCCATAACAGAACGATATTCTCGCTGCATGCCATGAGTTTGTTTGGCCTCTTCTTTGCCATCTCCTCATCTGTCCCTGTTCCTACCATGCTATCAAATATTCTCCCACTTTGCTTGATCCCTAAAGGGAATTAACAGCCGATGGATGGGGACAAACTCAACACTCAACACAAAAAGAAGACCTCTCACTTTGCCTATTAGTAGAAAGTAGAAACACACCACAGAATCATATGAAAAGAGTGTATAGAAAGGGTGCAATATAGTTAATCTGATACCTCACAAGAATTAACAATATTCTTCTTCCTAATTTCCTCACTGGTTCCTTGAGAGAATGAGCTCTAGGGTTTTTACTGTATTATATGTACTGTATAAGGTCCATAGTTTGGTTAATTAGGTTGTTCATCATGATTTAAAGGAATTTTTTTTCTTTGTCAATAGTTTGGTTAATTATCTTTTTATGTAATATCAATTCCTAACTTTTGTTGTAAGATGACACTAATATTAAGTTTTGCTCTATCTGCAGAACTCCCAAAATGATGCTTTTGTGCGAGAAGATTGAAGCGAGAAATTTGGCATGCAAATGGTTGTCTTGATACTTGCTTTTCTTTTATGTACATAATAGTATGAAATTACTATTTCGAATCTGTCATATGTATAATGCCTTATGCTTACATTTTCGAACTGGAACTTGAATGTTGTGAGCTTGGGAACTATTATGATGTCTATACATACATATATATACATATATTGTGGAATGGATGGATGGATGGATTATTTGATTGCTGTGGAATGGATGGATGGATGCATTATTTGATTGCTGTGGAATTGATGGATGGATTATTTGATTGCTGTGCTGTGGAATGGATTTTAAATGAATTTGTAAAAATTTGGTTCTCATTGCTTTTGTCGCTTTCGAGTGTTTTACGATTTCGAAAGTGTTTTTGGCACTCGAAATTGATAAATATTTCAGAGTGTCATTACACTCTGAAATAAACCAAATATTTCAGTGTCGACACTCAGGAATAGACACTTTCGGCGTGAACAAAACTTTCCCGAGTGTCAACACTCGGGAACAAGTGACACGTGGCAATTCGGTATGGATTTGTCGGAATATTTCCGAGTGTCGTTTTCGATATACACTCGGAAAATGGCTAGGTGTCAATTTTCGATGGTTTCGTCGGTCGACGCTGACACATTCCCGAGTGTTTTTCAACAAGACATCGAAAGTGTCAACACTTAAAAGATTCCTTCTGGTCTGCAGGTTGCTCAGCTTGGATTTTTCCCGAGTGTTAGCGTTTCCCAAGTGTAAACATAAACACTCAGTAAAGTAGTAGTTCCCGAGTGTAACACTCGGGAAACTGTTATTATCCCGACTAAACTATCCCGAGTGTTTTTTTCCGAGTGTGACACTCGGGAAATACTTTTCCCGAGTGTTTGGCTTGTTTTCCCGAGTGTTTTTGGCACTCGGGAAATATCCTGTTTCTGGTAGTGTCGGTTGGAACGGGGACTGGACAGGCCAACTTTGATGAAAAAGAATTGAACAAAAGTATTTGCTTGTTCTTTCATTCCAGAATTCATGCGAGGATATTTTAGAGAGAATTAGGCGTTCCATTGTTCGTTCTGCGACGCAAGGTCAAGTTTGCTTTACCGCTGGGAATTGAGGGCGTGGCGATCTCCGCTTATGGTCTAGCGGCGATCATCCTGGTACATGTTGGTGAATATCCATAGAGCTGCAAGTCCGTGAACTAGCGCGTGGTGTACAGCTGAGCGTTGTTTGTCATCAAGCACTATTTATTCACGGTTCTACTCGAGAAGATCGCCACCGTGATATCAACAAGTATGTAACATAACAAAAGTAAACTCACAACCCTCCTCGGTTGTGATCATCATTTCATTCTCAGCCATAGACATGTCACTCAAGTCAACAACAACAAAACTATCCCAACATTTTCCAACAAGTTCGATTTTTACAAAATAAGACTATACCCGGCAATACGACAGTTAGCACACTCATCACCGCGAGCATGACTATTTAAATAAATTTCTACTTTGTAGATGTGTACAACTTTACCCACACGATGCCAGCTCTCTAGTTTGTTTGGTATCCGTCGACACCATAGCTCACGATCTTTTAGTAAGCAGTCTATAGTTCGCAACGAAGCCTTTACATCACCTAGCCCTAACCTTGCACTAGCCCAGTGAATGAAAACCCTCACTTCACCTGGGTGCCTCCCGTCTCAGTGAGGCATTCACCATTGTGTCTGCAACCTACTCGGATATGCTCGCACTACTATGGCCTACCAATATGCAAGGCTAGACCTAGACAACTTAATTAGCTAAGATTGCCCCACTTCAGCCGTGCGATTGTACTCTTACTCTTAGGTTGGATATACCAGTGTTCGGTCCTTAATCGACCCCGGGCGAGAATCTCCCCCTATCTACTTGTGAGATACACCTCTCACACTTTTCAGTTTATAATATAACTCGCTCGCGTCAAAAAATAAGTTTTTTATTTTCATTTCTATACAAAATAACAGAGGTAACCCCTCTGAACCATATTTCAAAATCTCCCCAAACTCATACTCACATTTTCATCAATCGTTTAATTTTAGCGTAAATTAGAGCCCAAGAAAGCATCTATTCAACAAATATATTCAAATACCCAAATTGACACCATTTATTGTCTAAACCTTGTCCTAAAGGCTACAATGGTAAGGATATCAACATATCAAGGAAAATCATGCTTGCAATAGGAATTTAACTACCATTATCCCCAAATATAGCAATTTTAGACAAACATACATGCATGAATAATAGATTTTGTAAAATGAAATAATGAGATCAATATGGTCAAAGGAGGTGCTTGCCTTGCTCTAGTATCTCCGAGTATGTCCTGGCGGCGCCATGGGCATTGCTAGCTAAAATGGTGTAAACACCTCAATCTACTCTAATTAAAGGATGCTTACGCCTAGTAGCTTACCACAATCACGTAGAAGGTGTCAATGAAGTTGGGGAAGGTCCACTGTGGTGGTGGTTGGTGAATAGAGGCGACGGTGTCGGTGTGCACGGCGACAAAGCTCCTCAAAAGAAATGTGCTAAAATGGAGTGCGAAAACATCTTCAGGAGACTGCATAGGTGAGGAAAATGACCTTGATGAGGTCGAGGACTCACCGGAGAAGAGAAGGCGTCGATGGCGACGGCGACGATAGGAAGGTCTATGGTGACGGCTCGGTGTAGGTGTCAATAACCGCAAGAGACCATGTGAGCGGGTTCAGGGAGGTGAGGTGAAGCTTAAACTGACCATGAAGCGGTCAGGAACTCACCGGGCATGGAGATCTCCAATGGCGACAGTGGCACTGGAGTTGGAGAAGACGACGCGGTTGGGGAGCTACACTGCACCGGAAGGAAGGAGTGAGGGGTTTGAGTAAGTAAGCAAGGTGGCGCATAATGGCACATGTCGTGGAGTTGGGCTCATCGGGAGAAGCTTGGGCCTCTGCAGGGCACGCACACTAGAGCTCGGGATGACAACGTGTTCTGGCCGACATAGTGGGATAAACTTATCGACGAGAGAGAAAATGGAAACGGTAATGAAACCTAAGAGTTTTGACACGGTCGGGGAGTCTTCAAGAGGTGAGATGAGGATGAGACGCTCAATGGGAAATCGTGGCCAGGCTCGAGTTTTTGTGAGTACCTCGTGCAACAACATTCCTAGGAAGAGCAAACCAGCTGGCGGAGCAGGTGAGACCGGGCGACTCCGGTCGTCTCCTATGGGCGCGCGATGATGATAGCTACAGGGCGGAGGCGACGGGGGTAGGCGCGAGGTGGAAGAAATCTACTAACACGTGGGCCCGACATATCAGTGAGAGGGGTGCACTGGAGTGGACTGGAGCGAGTGCGAAGAAAATGGGTTGGTGTGGGTTCGACCCAACGGGCGAGTGAGAGATTTGAATTTGCTTCGAAATTTTCAAGAAAAGGCTAAGCATTTGGCGAATTGCTAAACATAGAAGACGGGCTCCAAAAATTATGAAATTTTTTGTGGAGGTTACTAACATAGTGTATATTATTTTCTAATGTTTCTAGAATTTTATTTGTTCTGCATTATTCTAGAAAATTCTTTCAAGCTGCTGTTTGAATGAGAATGCAACAATTGATTTATGGAAAAATTAAAAAAAACATGCTCAAATCATTTGCCCCCACATATAAACATGCTTAAAATTGCCCCTCATTTATTTTTAGTACACTTACACAAAATTGGGATTTTGGGATGTTACAAATCATCATTTTCATCATATTTAAATAAGCATAAATAAATGTCATGGCAATATAATTGTAAAGACACATGGCAAACAAACCGATGTCTACCGCTTACCATGCACTTTCCTTTTAGCTCGATCTCCGATTATGCCATCTAAATCCCTATTTTAACTCCAAAGGTCAAACTAGAACATTAAATAACAACAAATTTATAAATTTTATATCTATTTTTCTACCACATGAAAGTAGCAAAACCTACCACTTCTAGAAACTATGGAGAATTATATAACTAAACCTAGTTATGACCTTAATTTAATTTGACCATCTACTACACGAATTAAAGCAATCTACATGACTGCTGTTAACGGCGATGGAATTTTGGACAATAGCGTTCCAGAAGCCACAACTTTTACACCGCTTAACCAAATCAAGTGATATTGCACTCTATGGAAATATTAGACAATAATCTACAACTTTCCTAACATGGCAAAGTTATGAAACAAGATGTAGATACCCCCAAACTCCTCACAAGGTTCAAAGAACACAACTAACCAAAATCGGCATCACCAATTAACCAATTTCGCGATCAATCTACTCGAACCTTTGATTAAACATAAATATAATAGAATGCCAGGATTTCGTGATCATTGCCGTCAAATCGAACAACGATCGTGGTTGGATCACGAAATCCTAACTTCTTCCTCTTCTCCTCCTTCTTCCTCATCTTCCCTGGCTTCCTTCTCCTTCCTAGCTTCTCTTCTGCGGTAGAGGCAGCAACAACAGGGTTGGCGCTAGGAGATGGCGGCAACATCGCAAAGAAGGTGATGGCCTAGCCCGATAGTGCTGGTGCGATAAGGCGTTGCAACTGGTGTGTCATCATGGCGTAGGGTGGCAACGATGCGCTAGGGTAGCCACGCCAGTCGGCAGGAGGTGCGTTAGGGTGTGACTATAGCTAGGCAAGGCTTGGCTAGGGTTCAGCCCCCTCTCTCCCTAATATACGGTGGTAGTCTAGTCCTGATGCCGAATCCAGAGTGGATTCGGTTTGGGCCTTGGGCCGGCAGCCCAACTCTCCCTTTTCCCTCTCTCCGTTAATTTGTTTTAAGAATAATTCCCTTTACTAACTCTTTAATTAAATGGGGTATTACATTCTACCCCTTAAAATAATTCGACGTCAATTCTCTACTCGCCTTTCTACACCTAAGAGCAACAAAGCTAAAATAAAACAACTTTTAACACATACCCATCGTGAACAACTCGGGTACTTCTCGCAGATGTGAGACTTAATTCCCAAGTAGCTTATCGCTCGACAACACGACCATAGCACTTTGACATATTTCAACGCCTTATGCCTAAACACCTCGGCGACTCTCTAGCACGCGTGCACTAGACGGGACTCAAAGGTGATGTCTTGCTCGATGGTCAACGACTCTAATTTAATCTCATGCTTCAGATTCCTCATGTAATTTCTCAACATCGAAAGATGAAAGACGTTGTGTACCACGCACATGGACTCATGAAGGTCCAAGCGATATGTCAATTTCCCAATTGGCTCAACTATTAGAAACAATCCAATGTACCTATTGCTAAGCTTCCCTTTGGTACCAAACCACACAATGCTTTTGGTGGGAGACTCTCGAGAGCACTGATCGCTTCACCTCAAACTCCAGATCTCACCTTCTGCTGACGATCGAGTCGCTGATCTTATGAAATAAATAGAGGAAAATGGTAAAGTGTTCTTGGGAGAGAATGGGGCTGCTCTTTATTGCATTGAACTGGATCCTTTACAGGGGTGCCTTCGACAAGGCAGTGGACTAGCTCTAATTACACTGTGTGTATTGCCTGAATTTAATTGTCTTGATGCAAATGCCTTGGGCTTGATCGAATCAGTTGTGGTGTGATGTCTTGATCGAATCACTTGGCATGTTCTTTGGTTGTGTTCTCCTTTAAGTAACCGACGAAGTGGTGGCAGTTATTACTAGAAGAGGCGCCCTCTGGAAGTGCTACGTTCGGTCGGAGAAAAGGTGGCAGTTAGTAAGATATCAACTAACGAGCAGTTGATATTAGTAGAGACAATAACCATATGGTGGTTATTGTCAGTGACGTAGAGCCAGAAACATCGTGTGGATTGGAGGAATTAAGACACATGTTCCATTCATCACACGGAAGGGATGTGCTTGGAACCGGATCCAAGTGCCAATTCATTGTTGCCACGAGCAGTCATCTGGTCGGGGATAAGGTATAGGACCTCGTCCGACCAGGGTACCTATAATGTAACCTCTGGAATCATCATGACTACGGGGTCGTTAGCCTTAGGGGTTACGACCACGAAGGACATGCGGTCTTTAATTAAATAAAGTAATATTTAGAGATTTTAATCCTCGTCAGCTAGCTCCTGAACTTTAAATGAATTTGTAGTGTGAACCGCTTCTCCGATGAAATCGTATCGGGCAGGCCCTCATTTAATGACATAACAAAACGAGGTGGTCTGTATTCACTTTAAACTTGAGGATCCGTTTGGGAAACCGAAGAGATTTCGCCCGCTTAGCTTCGCAACTCCCCATTGCAATTAATGCTTGTGTGTTTATAAAACCCTTCACAGTGTCTCTTTTTATGCTTTTACGCCTCGGATTTTCCCTCAATCCTCTTTCACCTTCTTCGCAAAAACTTCCTCCGACCTCCTTTCATCTTCTCCACTCAAAAACTTAGCAATGTTGAATTCGATTTCCAACCGGTGGTCTCAAATTTGAGTGGGAAGAAGCTCAAGGCATCGGAGGCGAAATGAATGCTTCCGACAAGAATTTGATTTATTGGAGATCGTGCGGGGAGCATTCTCCGAGTAGTGAAATGGGAAATCCTGCTTTCCTCGCATGCATCGAATGCGGATTTAGGCTTCGAAAGGCACTCATTCCTCCTTAAGGTCTTGGAGCACTACGGAGTCGAGCTAGTGAACCTTGCTCCCAACTCCATTGCCAATCTCAGCATTTTCGTCTATCTCTGGGAAGCGTACTTAGGGATCGCACCAGATCTGGAGCTCTTCAAGTACTTCTACAGGATGGTGAAGTCAGGGAAATAGACATGGTCGCCTGGTGAGTGTACCTTGCACCTCCGTGATGGAAAAGCAAAGGAGAACATCCATATGTACTCAAAGTCTTCGTGGTCGTCATTGAAGAAAAGCTGGTTTTACATGATGGTCATCAAGAAAGACAGCCTTTACTATGTTGGCAAGAAGGCGGTCGAGAATCCAGAGTGGCGCTCCTTCGTGAAGGAGGGAAAGGTGGGGACATGGGTTGAAGCCATCCAACACCTTAGTGACAGGGGTTTAACTTCCTAACACGTGGTGAGGGATTTCTCCATACGTCAGATTAGTCCCCTACAGTCCCGAGCACATTCCATGCTCTGGTACATTGGTCGGGATGATGCGACCAAGGACTCTTCGGAAGGCAAGTCCTAAAAAATCCTGACCAGTTTGTTTGTTTTGGCTGATTACTTTTGTAACCTTAAAGTCTCATTTATTCCTTCAGTCCTTCCCCCAAAGAGGTCAGGGACTGGACCAAAATGATCTACGCTGGGGAGCCTGATAACAAGGTTGATTTCCCTCAGATTTTAGCGATTGTCTTTGCAGAAGAGAGAGCCAAGAGGCTTAAAGTAAAAAATAACAACCTCCTCTCATCGTTTATGTATTTTCCGATCGGTTTACTATAATTCCCCTTTGACGTGCGCCGGTCGGATTGAGGATCAACAAGCTCACCGAGAGCTATGAGCCGATTGATTATCCGACTAATTTTGCCCTTGCGACCAGTCAGGATGTGTTAGGACCCAACAATGCAATTCTGGACCCTCCGTGTATAACGCACTAGTCTAGGATCACGCTAGTGCATAAAGTGTCAACATAGATGAATATCGATCCACACAAGACGAATAATGGAATAAACGATTAATTTGAATAACAAATAATGGTTTAGACCTTATGGTCGGGTTTACAATTATTAAGCCTCACAGGGCTGACAGTAATTAAATAAGCAGCAATGGAACAAAATAAACTCCAATGGAAACCCACCGATTCACCATCGGCAACCGACTGGGATCAAGACCTAACGACCAGCAACCTTGTAGAACTCCTCCTCAAAGGCAGGCGATGAGTACACAACCGTACTCAACAAGTTGTACCACAGATTGCAATTATAGATGCTGGCTTATTACAAATAAATTGGCTTCTATGGTTATTTTGCAAGAAAGCAACATTTGCAATCGAATACAGTAATAGATTGAAAGTGTAATTCAAAATAAATAAACAATAATAATTTAAAAATTATTTTCACAAAGGACACAAAGCATAATCAATTCTTTCACACAGCCATATGAATTAATCTACACAGTTGTCCCTTCCCAATTATTTTATGAAAATCTAACCCTCGTGTGAAATCCCCGAGCATTGTCCATGACAGCAGATGCGGCCATTTGAATAGATTGATTAACATTCTGCAGAGGTTGTACACTTTACCCAAGACGATATAACCAGCTTTAGCTAGCACTAATCATAACAAAAATTTTCTCAAACTTCATCTCAACAATTGACCTCTCGATGTGTTTTATCGTCGTACCAACACAAACACAGTGCTTTGGTATGACACACACCGTTCGACCTGAAGATGGCGAATCGCTCATAAATGTAACCTACTTAGTAGTCCACACCTCCGCCCATCATCGAGCTCCTAACTTACAACCTGAGTGGTCAATGTCAAAAATCCGTAACTTACTAAGTTAGGCCTGTCCCATAACGCATGTGGGTGTACAGTAAGGCCCAGTTCAATGGCACACAAAGTTAAGTCCTTAATTGACCAAGGCGAGACTTCCAATTTCTAACTATGCCATGAAGATTATCATTCCTAATCACAAAGCTCCACCATATCACACAGTTGCCAAGCACTACTCGCTTTAGTCTAAATCTTTTTCCACCTGCTTGTTAAGTGCAACACATTCCATCAACGAGTAATAGCACACAACACACGCCTTATCACACGCTCCATAGTAACTTAGTCAAATTTATAGTTGCAACTCAATTGAATGAATGACTCGTTGCATGGCTAAGCAATCTATTTATATCTAACCAACCCATGTTGGTGCTACGATATTACCAACTAAATAGTTAACCAAGCTAGGGTGACAAAAGATCATGACAATACATTAGGCAAGGTGGATATAAACAATCTGGATAATAACTAATCCCAAAGCATTTAAATAAATACTTAAAATAAATGCAATAATTAATTCAAAGTAATTTTCGAAAACTAGGTTCAACATGATCAAAGGTACAACTTGCCTTGGAATAGATCTTGGCACCGGTCCCGTCTTGGTGAACTCCTCCTTCCTCAAAATCTCCGAAGTAGCAACGTCTACTTGCAAACAAAGCAAATAAAAAAACAAAAGCAGAGAGAAAACAAACTCCAAATATTAAATAAAATCTCAAGAAAATAGAGCTTGAATTTAGAAATTTGAATGGGCTCAATCGGAGTTTATATGAGGAAGAAGCTTCTTAGGAAGATCTAAATCTAAAGAAATAGCAAACTTGGATTTTCCGGATTTTCCCAATTACTTTTCTCATCGAAATTCAATAATGACGTCAGCCCGGAAATTCGAAATTAAAAGAAAACTGGAAAAACAACTCCAGAGACTCACATGTGGGCCATGTCTATAGACCGGTCTCTGAAGCCGTGCACGCAGTCTCTGAGCTCATGGATCTACGGAACAGTAGATCTGACAAGGGGACCCGTAAGGCAAAGGCTTGGTCTGTAGTGGATTGGGTTCATGTGAGATTGGATCCAAGGTTTGATTGATTCGCCATGTGTGTCTTGATCTTGGCGTTAATCGACCGACACATGGCGACACACAAGCGCTAGGGTTGGCGTGGCTGATGACGTGGATGGCCACATCGACTCAACAATGGCGGAGCTTCGGCGACCACCGGTTTTGGCCAACGACAGCGTTTCTGCGGTGGCGAAAGTGCGCATCTGGACAAACGCGACTCGGGGAATCTTGTGATGCGCTCAGATCTCGCCGGTGACGACTAGAGCAACGACAGTGATGTGTTAAGCAGCGGAGTGGCACGGCTCGGCACGACGATAGTGAACTAGGACTTCTCGGGGAAGAAGAGCGCGTGCATTGTGTAGAACACAACATGACGATATCGAGAGTGTACTCGATGGTGGCCGGGGCTCACTGACGGCGGAGGAATTCGGCGAAGAAGACCTCAGGTTTAGCAAAAGGTCACCAAGGTGGTATTTAGGTGACGCATTAAAATACCCCTTCTCGATCCTTTTCCAAAGACCGAGTTCAATGTTCATGAAGCACTCCTCGTGCCCATGCGTGTAGGTTGATCAACGGCTCTCATCATGTTGGCAAGTTTCTCCCATCCACTCCCAACCGAAAACCACCATGGCACTTGCACCAATCCTCGCGACCGCTTGATTCAACCCGTCAGACCGAATCGCCTGCTCGGTCATCCTTGTCCATTTTGCGCCATGCTTGAATCCATTAACCTCACCCGGCATCCTCGATCATTCTGGACCTCAGCTCTCCAAGCCTAGTCCCAATCATCCTCGCCGTTGACCGTCGTTGATCTCCAAGCAACCTGCACAACAATAGACCAAGAAATCGTTTCCGGGAACAAGTTCTTCGTAACTTGACTCACGTTAGTCAAAACATGCATCATGCAACACATATGCACTGAAACCAATGAACTTGACCTAACCAAACAATCATTGCCACCTAGTTGGCCGATGAACAAGTGAAAACGGTCGATCGCCATCCTGGCGGTCCGACCACCACCTTGGCCGGTCTCGACCGCCTCGGCCGGCCTCGATCACACTGCTGGCGGTCGACCGCCCAATAGGACTTAGCCAAAATTTCCACTTTAAAATTTCAAACTCTCTCGAAATTTAAAACGAATCGATTTTTTGCCTAGAAGCTCCAAAAATTATGAGACCAAGTGCAGAGAATCTCCTCTCTTGCCTACACCCTATATTTTTGGCCCACTCCAAACTCCAAGAAATATTATGGCCAATCGACCACCACCCATTGGCTTGGCTAACCGCCACTACTTAGCCTTAGCCTCACTTGAGACTGGCGGTCGGATCCGCCACACATTGGCTCTGCGGACCGCTTAAGACCTCGACAAAGACAATAACTTTGACGAAAACGCGTGTTTCGACAAACCTTCAACGCCATTGCTATTTGTATCATCATCCTAAAATTGTGAGCATATCCCCATGATATCCACAGATACTAGAATCACCGTTAGATACAAGGAGGAGCATTTCTTTAATGGGCTGGGCCACTTCGTCGTGGGCTTCAACGACTTATTCGACCTATTCAACCTCGGTGCCCTCGACACCTCGCTTCTACGATGTTGGACACTATAAGTGTATACAATCAATTTCTGCATTCACGTAATAATCGATAAATATCATAACTCATTGCTTATGTATAGATACATTATGAAAAAAAGCCCGAATTGTTCAACAGGTTGGGTTTCTCGACCCACACGTGGTCTCTAAGCAAACCATCGAACAAGACGATCCTTTGTCGAGAAATACATAACGGCGGGATTACTTGCTCAAGACGACAAGGACTACATAGTGGTGCCCTACAACCGTGAGGTAAGTGCTTCACTACTTACTATATAAATTTCATTTGTAGTTTATATGCAAAGACAAACTTAGGTTTAATGACTATAGCGACATACATGAGTAGGTTCTACTGGATCCCTTTAGTCATTGTACCAAAGTGGAACAAGGTAATATACCTTGATTCCCTAATCAGCAAAAAACATGACTTCACCCTTGTGAAAGGAATACTCGACAGGTATACTCATTTCCTCCATACATAACTTTATTGTAGTATTCCTTCATTTGAAATGGCCGAGGATAACTTTTTGGAATCATGTAGGTCGTTCATCGCCTATGTTGCTGACAGAAGGGCATACAAGGGATCGAGCGCCACAGTGCAACACAGGATGCGATTTTTGGTACGCGCTAGAACACAATAATCCTATATCATACTTCGTAATAATGCGTGTCGAACTGACTATACCTATATATGTAATTCTATTTTTGCAGTGCCGCCAGCAAAAACAAGATCACCTATGTGCATTTTATGTTTGCCATCATATGGAGCAAATCATTAGTGCTAAGATAAAGGATCCTGAGGTTTGTCAATCTCGAAAATATTTATTTCCTAATTATAAATTTAAATATATATGCTTACTACTTTACTCTTGCTAGCGACAGGGCTTGAACATAGATTTAGATGCACCTGTTGCGAAAGAGATCGCGGACGTTCAAGGGAAGCTCTGCACCTTCATCAAGACAGAGATCGTTAACGACAAAGGAGCGTTTCACTCCGTTGACACCTCTCAACCATCTTCAAACAATTGATTCAATTGTAATCCAATTGTAACTATAGCGACAATACTTGAACAAATACTTTTGTAATTTATTTTGAGTTGTAAATGATCACTTTGAGCTGTCAACAATTGATTATCTGTGATGTATCTATTTTCTGCATGCTTGTTTTCAGAGGGCATGGCTAGCAATTCCTGAGGCTAGCCGAAAATCAAACAAATATTAGTTAGGTATAAAGAACTATCACAGACGGTTTTTAGTTGAAACCATCTATGAAGGTATAGTATCACCCGATTCTATTTACAAACCGCTCGTGATATATAGAATATCACACGGTTCTATTTCCAAACCATCTCGTGATATGTCTCAAATCAAAGACGGTTTATAAATAGAACCGCTCTATGATATACTTATATCCTGAGGCGGTTTTGGTGGGAAACCGCTCGTGATACTAGCACTTTACGATGGTTTCAATAAAACCGCTCAGGTTATTCGTATCATAGATTTATTTCAACAAAGAACCGCTCAGAAGAGTTATTCCGTATCACGAGATGGTTTTGAACCATCTGTGATAACCGCTTATTATCACAGACATACAAATTCGCATTTATCTAAAAACCGTCTATAATGACAGCTCCAACCGCTGCGTGATGAGCCTCGTCTGCATTAGTGTGAGAACATGGATGCTCCATGTGTCGTTAATGGTTGACGCCACACGATCAAGGTAGAGATTAGATGACGTCGATCTACAATTATCTTCAGCATGACAAAATTCCAGAAGATGATGTAGAGGCTGATCGTATAGCTTGAAAAGCCAAATCATACACTCTGATCGAAAGTACCTTGTATAAACGAGGATTTCACGGAGTGTTGATGAGATGCATATCTCAAACGGATGGCATTAAATTGCTAACTGTGGATATCATGGGGATATGCCCATGATCTTAGGATGATGAAACAATTGGCAATGTGGCTTTTGGTTTGAAGTTTCAAGTGTTTTCGACAAAGTTTCAGATCATAGGTCAACAAGGCCCGAATTCCGCTTTTAGCTTGAATGTTGATTTAAGTGGTGAGTTGATTATGAGTTAGGTCATATCCATATTTGTTAATGCATATGTGTTGCATATTGCATGTTTTATTAACGGGTCAAGTTGTGAAGAACTTGTTCCGGATTCGTGTTTGCTTGTCTATTGTCATTGCGTGTGGCTTGGTGTCAATGATGGTCAACGGCGGAGGAGGATCGGGACTAAGCTTGGAGAGCCGAGGTCCGAACGATCATGGATGCCGTGTGAGGTCGAGGACTCAAGCGTGGCGCAGAATGGACGAGGATGACCGAAAGGCGGTTCGCGCGCGATCGTTGATCAAGCGCGCGAGTCATTGCAAGTGCTCGAGGTGCGGTGGGATCCGGACGGAGAGACTTGACGACATGAAGCCGCTGATCAACCTACACGTGGCGGCGGTGCGATTGCTTCATGATCTATGGACTCGGTCTTGAAAAGATCGAGAAGGGTATTTTGGTATTTTACCAAATACCGCCTTTGGTGACCTGACTAAGCCGCGGCGTGGGTCGACACATGGTGAAGCGGTTTAGATCAACCGACGATGAAGACGGCGCTTTGAGATGCGTGCGTGTGTGTTTCGTTGTTGTTGGGCTCTAACGGAAGCCCATTATGGTAAATCATCTAGAAAGATTTTTTAGGGTTTGTTGTTGCCCTATAAAAGGACTAGGTGATAGGATTTTTTCGGGGCTGCTGAAAAAAAAAACCTGAAAATCTAGAGCCCCTTGCAGCGGCTGCACCTGGTAGAAACCGGCGCTTTTGGAGCCCTGGGGCTGTCTTGGAAAATCTGGAGTGGCGGCGGCCTCTCCTGCTGTGCCCTGTAATGGCCTGGGAGAAAAACCAGAGCCTCTGACGCTGCTGAGAAAAATGGTGCGCGCTTTTTGAGCTAGTGGCAGCGCCTTGTTCCTCCAGAAAAACAGCAGTGCTCTCATGTGTTTGCAGAAATATCTTGTCGATCGCCGTGTCCTACATTGCCTGTATCTGTTTTCTTTGATGCATCTGAGTCTTGATGTGACTGAAATTTTTTTTATTGCCTTGACATCTTGATAAGTCTGAGTCCTCGGTCTGATCGCCATATTTTTTTTTTGTTCTTGCTGTGCTGGCCGATTGGACGGAGTTCCTGTTTGCGTGTGTTTGTGCTGCTCATTGATACGTCTAGACAAAAGCAAATCCCTGGCGGTGCGGGTAGAAAAACGAAGCCCTGTTTGCCCGTGAGACACGGTGTCTCGGGAAGAAAAAAAAACTGTGCTTTTGTTGATTGCTTAGCAGCAGTTTCTTCATGCGTGCTTGCAGCTGCTTTTTGCTGTGCGTTTTGGCTTTGAGGTTCCCTGTTCTACCGCAGAAAAATCCAGTTCTGAGCGCCCCATAGAAGGGCAGCTGCTGCTCAGGGCTGTGTGTTTCCGCAGAATTAGTCTATTGCTTACCTACTTGTGCTGCTCGGCTTGTGCTGCCCGCAGAGATTGGTTTGCTGCTTGGAGTGCGGCGACTGTAGGCTGTGCCGGCGGTTTGTAGAATCTTTTGGTAGACAAAAATCTTGCCGGCGGCTGCTCTTATTGTTCAGACTGAGTTTTTATTTGCCTTCTTTGATGCGCCCTGAAAATCCCTGGCGGTGGCGGCCAGCAGCTTAGACTGAAGACAAAAACAAAAAACAGGCGGTGATTGTGCTTGCAGTGAAGTACTCATGATAGTCTTGTTAATTGCTAGTGATACATCTCATTGATCTGAGTCTGATTGCTTAGCTAGCAGTTGCAGTTGATTACTAATCTGTTTATTCCCTAGTCAATTAGTTTTTTTTTGTGGATTACAGTGGCTTGTGCTGTGTGTGTAGCTCTGTGCCCACGAAAAACCAGTGCTCGGCGGCATGTTCTCATGCAGAAATAGAATTGAAGTGACTGTTCATGCCCAGTGAGTTGACACAAAATTCAAGTGAGGCACCGGTCCTAATTGCTTTGTTAATTGTTTGTGGGTACTTTCGTTGCTGCAGCTTGATGCTGCTGTCGCTGTGTGTTTGCATCTAGTGATCGCCGGTTCTTGCTGTGCATATGGAGGCAGCCGATTCAACCGAGAAATCAGGAGCCCTGTGTGGCATGCTATCAATGATGCGGCAGTAGCATTCATTGTTTTGTCTCCTTTATTGTGTAGTCTCGAGAATAGACAAGAAACTCAGCAGTTTGCTGGAATCGGTTCTTATTGCCAGCGTTTTCTCTTTGATTCAGGATCTGGCGATTACTGTTTCAGAATTATTTATTTCTTTGGGGTTTTGATCGGATTCAACACAGGTCTTCCGCTGTGTCTGTATACAGATCTTCATAGTTTTTATAGCGATTGGAGTGAAAGTGGTGTTGAGTTCGATCGAGGTGAAAAATAGAGAAAGCGTCTATTCACCCCCCCCCACTAGTCGCCTTTCCGGTCCTACACTAACCGAAATTCATGAATGAGTCTATGGAGCACATCATTCCTACAGAATGTTGGTCGGTAAAGCCTTCAAGTAAGGATACTATTGGCCAACTGTCCTTCATGATGCAAAGGAGCTCGTGACGAAGTGCGTACAATGTCAATTTCATAGCCAACAAGTACATTAGCCGACA
Organism: Phyllostachys edulis; assembly: GCA_036346405.1. NCBI lineage: Eukaryota > Viridiplantae > Streptophyta > Magnoliopsida > Poales > Poaceae > Phyllostachys > Phyllostachys edulis. Next base: position 135,232 of record JAYEVD010000132.1, on the reverse strand, counting down.
CAAGGTTTGCAAACCATTCCTCTTTCTTGGTCTTTTGCAACCTAGGGACTAAACATTCTGGGACCTTTCCCAAGAGTACCCGGGGGCTTCGAATTCCTTTTCATCATGATTGACATGTTCACAAAATGGATCGAAGCCGAGCCTGTTGTTAAAACAACAACTGGGGCCACTAAGAGGTTTCTCACAAAACATGTGATCACATGATTTGGTGTGCCCAACAGATAATCACGCATAATGGTACCTAGTTCTCAAGCGGTAAATTCGAGGAATTCTGTGAAAAACATGGTATCAAGCTACACTTTGCTTCTGTCGCTCACCCATAGAGCAATGGAGCAGTTGAGCGAGCTAATGGTATCATAATGCAGGGGATTAAACGCCAAGTATTCGACCAGTTAATAAAACGGTCAGGAGCTTGGGTTCAAGAACTTCCTTCAGTATTATGGGCCGTTCGAACCATGACCAGTCGTGCAACCGGTGAAACACCATTCTTCTTGGTTTATGGTGCTAAAGCCATGCTTCCTCCGATCTAAGACTTGGCTCGCTTTCCGATTGTTTCAACCAAAATGATCAGAATGAACGGCGACTTGACAACATTAATTTCCCTAAAGAACGATGAAACCAAGCCTTGATACGATCAGTAGTCTACCAACAAGACATGCGAAGGTACCACAGCCGTAAGGTGCAACCTCGTAGTCTCGCTGTAGGCAATCTGGTTCTCAGAAAAATTCAGAACCAATCAAATCGCAACAAGCTTTCTCCCAAGTGGGAAGGTCCTTACACTGTGTTCAAAGTCACCTGACCAGGTTCAGTACGACTAGCAATGTCTGATGGGCGTGTCTTGTCTAATTCTTGGAACATTGATCAATTGCGTAAGTTCTTTGTTTAATTATTCTTTACATTCTTTTAATTTTTAGTCATTCTTTTTATTTTCTTTCAACGAGTGATATTGTTTATATATCCGTGCCTATACTCCGTCGCCTACTATTGTTGTTTAAACTGGTCGAGAAGATAACTTTCTCTCCGACATCCTTTACAAGGATCTCTATTACTCTTGGCAATGACTTCTAAGTCACATGTCAGATAGGTCCTAGTCGTGATCATTACATAAATGATTCCTACACGCGACCACCCTCTTTTATTAAACAAGTATACAAGTAACCTGAGCATAAAACAAATAATTTCAAGTTGTGATTAATATGCTTAAGATTTTGGAGACTACATTTCTTTATTTCAAGATTCTCGCTTCTACTCTCGCTTTGGCTACTTGTCAGACATGGAAAGGCTCCTAGTCGAAGTCTCTCCTTGTTCAAGACGTGGTTATGCCCATCGGAAGGAGCTTCCTAGTGATGGTTCTTTTTCTCCTCGATCCTCGCCGCCAATCGGACTAGAGTTCTGAGCACGCCATGAAGTATTTTCATGTCTTCAGTTTTTAGTAGTTCTTCCGACTAGTTTTGGATACTACATATAAATAAGATCACTTATCGTTTATTGCGTATTTTTTTCTCGTCAAAGCAAGTCTTTTTCTTCCGATTATGATAAACAGATCTATAACTAATCAAAATCATATACTAGTTTCGACCAAATTGGTTTCCTAGTATTACTATGATCAGTTTTATCATATCATCAGTATATGCCTTCAAGCAAAAGTTACGACTTTAGTTCTCCTTCTTAGCTTACTGCTTATATAGTAAAGTCCTTCTACTATAAAACAGTCGGCGGCTAGAGAACATATAAGAACTTCATAAGTCAACAGGTTAAACAAAAGACTTGTTGATGATGTAAAGGTAAGTTTTATACATTTCATATTCTTATAATGCAAAATTTTCTACTCACTCGAGACCTCTGACTAGTTACTCCTTGATGGAGATCCGACCTCCATTTTCTTTGCAACCTTGTCTCCAAGAGGCCTTACTTCCTCGAGAAACTTGTTTGCATCTTCAGGCAAGCAGTTGAAATCTTCTTCAACAGCTTGGAGATTGATGGAGAGGTCGGAAGCCTTCAGTTTTGCCAAAGCAAAACTAACTCCGCTGGCCACAGCTTCTTTCATCGTTTGGGTATAATTTTCTCGAGTAGTTTTGAGTAGGCCCTTGAGATCTTCCAGGAGTTGGCCAAAATAGTTCATCTTCTCTGTTGGATCTCTTAAGGTAGGTAGACTTGATCCTAATCCCATATCAAATATCATCTTGTTAAGAGCCATGATTTTTTCATCAAGGCTCTAAACGAGGGCTGCCCCCTTATCTTGCTCAAATTCTAGATCTTTTTTCGCTTCTTGTTACCGCTTGAGTTTTCTCTCGTAAGTAAATCAAGTGGTAAATATTTATGATTAAAAGAGATAATATATTGATCAAGTTTATGACCGCCACCTTTAATCTTTTTCTCAAAAGTCTCGTTGACTTCTTTGAGCCTCGGTCGTCAGATATGCGATCGATCCATCCTTAGCGTGGCCTTCTTCTTCAAGCTCGGTTATTAAAGCTTTTTAGCCATGACTTCTTCTTTAAGCTTTGTTATTACGGCTTTTTAGCCACGACTACTTCTTTTTATTTTCTCCAAATCTATCAAATATGATAAGAGAGAATAATTAATAGAAGAAGAACAAAGTAGAGAAGAAGAAGACAAGTTAAGAAGAAAGTCCATACTTTTTAGTTCGGAATGTTTCTGCTCCAGGTTCTTTATTATTTGGTCGATCCTACGACCTGAAAGATTATTCTCGACCATGTGCTACACAAATAGCATTCTTCTTTGAGTTTCTTATAAACTTTTAGAGAAACTATAAAAATGGTTGTAGATACTTACCCGAATCGCCACATCATTATATTCGGCGAAAATCACATCAGGACCCATATTGCCCTGACGGTCTGATATCTTTCCCCAAACCTCATCAAGCTCCTTATCCTCGATAAATCGAGGGGAAAAAGGGAACTTGTTAGTTTGAGAAGAATTACCGCCGTGGGCCTGAATCGGCCGAGGATCTTCAGGACGTCTACCTCCATGAGACGGAGTCAAAATCACCACAGGATCCTCAAGAGGTTACGGCATGGACACTGCCGGGCCGCCTCGACCACCTTGTCTTCTGGAGCTTTATCTTGAAGAATATTCTGGTCGTGGGCTTCCGAATATCCCGGCCTGGAGACGGCCGAACAATAAAGATATCTCTGCACAAAAAAAGAAAGGAAGCTCAAGAATTCAATATGCCAAAGGCTTTTAAGGTATCTTACTCATATGACTATTTCGTTTGTACATACCTGGTGGATTTTTTGGTTTTGACCTTGAAACATGCCGGATTAAAATCCATAACGCTAGCCTTCCTCTTCTTCTCGACCGAATTCACCGGTTTTGGACCGGTGGGGCTGGTTAGACCCGCTACGTTCTTCAACCGAAGGTCAAAAGAAATATTCTCGACCAGCTGGTCGAGAATGAGATCTCTAACCATCGGGTCGAAGGGTGTAGATTCATCGGCCTCCAAAACAGTTGCTTCAACAACAACTAGCAAGTCCTGAGCGACTGCATTGGAGTCCACGACAACTGCCTAGATTAACAAATAAAGTTAGTTAGGTGATGAAAATTCTTCATCTGGAATAGACATCTCGTTCGACATTACCTACCTCTATCGACCATCATCTTGAGTGGTGCGAGGAGTGGCTCGGATCATCAATTGGCTCACAACTTTCGGTGGCCTCGTTGATCCTCAACCCTGACCGACTACACATCAAAGATGATCTATGGTAAACCGTCGAAAAGTACAAAAAGATGAAAAGTAGTTGATATTTTACCTTAAGTCTCTCCGCCCTCTCTTTTGCGGAAATGACCACTAAGATCCGAGGGAAATCAGCCTTCTCGCCTAGCTCTCCAAATACAGATCATCTTGATCCAGTTTCTGATCTCATCAGGAGACATAGCTGTAAGGATAAACAAGAGATTTTAGTATCACAGAAATAATCAACTAATAACAAAAAACTGGTCGAAATCCTTCAGGACTTACCCTCCTTAGAATCTTTGGTCGCATCGTCACGACTGATATACTAGAGCATCGGATATGCTCGGGCCTTCAAAGGACTAATCCGCTGCATGAAAAAGTCCTTCACCACATGCCAGGAGGTTAAACCCTTGACATTAAGGAGCTGGATGGCTTCAACCCATCTCCCCACTTTCCCTCCTTCTTTGTGGAGGAGCGCCATTCCGGGTTCTTGATCGCTTTCTTACCACTATAGTAAAGGCTGTCCTTCTGAGTGACCGTCATGTAGAACCAGCTTTTCTTCCATGACGACCATGAATACTTTGAGTGCATAGGAATTGTTGGAGGAATATTCTATCCCCTTGTCAGTGGGACCCACTCCTTAGGGTAAATACCGACTCATCGGGTCTGATAGTGTAGTCACCTGGTGAAGACCGTCTGTATCCCACGTTTGTACTCATAAAAGACTGTAATACCCCTTGATTGTATCCTTAGGATAGTCAACCCCCAAGGGGTATGATGGTCATTTGTACAGGCTTGGAAGCCTATAAATACCCCTTTGTATCCCTCCTTTGGGAGGGAGGACTCTTGAGCAATACATAACAGGAAGACGCTAGGTGAGCCTTTGGGAGGAACCCTCACTCGCAGTCCAAGCAGGGAGTAGGATGGTCCTCTCGGACCCCGAACTGTATAAATCCCTCGTATTACGCCCGCTCTCGTGGGCGAAGGCCAGAGCTGCACCGACATCCACCCTCTTTTTGTGTTTGGTTTTACACCATCAACATTGGTGCCGACCGTGGGGGCGTGGTGATCAGCAGTAAGGCTATGGCTCCTACCAAAAGTACTCCAGTCCACGAGGCCTCCTCTCACTCCAGAGCATAGGGAGCTCATGCAGACGACGGTCCGTTCCCTCTCAAGAAGCCCAAGGCATGGGTTATCCTCGGAGATCGGAGCTATTCATCCCGGGACGCACAACGTCTGCGCATTCCCTTGCCGAGCATCCCCACCTCCATTTCACCGGTGACGCGATTATGCCGCCCAAGGAAAGAGGCTCGAAATGTTGCAAGCTCGGGGCCATCCACCGCTCCCCGGGGCTCGGCGCCGCTAATTGCAAAGCAATGGTGGAGGCAACCGCAAAGCGGTGGTGGACTACATGATGGACACGTGTCGTACTCCTGGTGCCTCAAGACGTCTCCCGCTCCCCAGCACGCCTTGAGTTCAAGTGGCCTCGGACCCGGCCAAGAGATTTTTCCTGGAGGAGGCGAGAGGACATCCTTACAACCTCCCTCCACTCGCCCACGCGGCGGTGATGAGCGGGGCTCCTTACTGGCCAATGCACCCCAAACTCTGGATGGGGAGGAGCTCAGCCCTTTCCATTGCAATTCATCCGTCACCCAGTCTCCGAGGCTGAGAGTTCATACCCCTGGAACAGGCTCATGACCTCCTCCAAGCTCCTCCACTGGGCAAATCGCCAGCACCCGAGATGGTGAGTCGGCTCCCCGATGAGTGCCGGGCTCCATCCTCAAGGTGCTACATGGCGGGCGCTAGGGAGCCCGTGAGGCCAAAGTTGCTCCCCTGTGCCCCCTCCAAAGACCTTCAGCCGAAAGACCATTCCACCCGTCATGGCCTAAGCGCACTCGTCAAGCGTGAGATTCACATCAAGGAGGCTGTGGCCAAGGCGGTCAAGAGCATGTACTCTGCGGGCACTAGGCGTGTCCCGTGCCACCAATTGGATCGGCTGGGAGCCTTGGTCACCACCACCAAGAAATGGATCTTTGAATCACTAATCTCCCTACGGATCAAGTTGCAAGTCGTGTAGCAAGGCGCTCAACTCGCCAATGCACTGCACTTTCGCCGCATCGCCACCGGCGGCATCTAGCTCTTCTAGCTCGGAGAGCCCCACCATCGCCAGCTGCCGCGACCGCCGCAATCACCATCGCCACGCATTGCAAGGGACGAGGACGTCCGGGAGATCGAATCTCTCACAAGAGACATCTGCAAAACTCCTTTCCGATCAAAGTTCCGCCACTAACCTCGGGGCCTTACGATGGGGACTCGACCCCATACAATTCTTGGAAGTATACTCCACAGCGATTCGGCCGGGAGGTGGAGAAGAGAGATGTGCAACCGCCTCCCATTGTTCCTTTCTGAATCAAGACGTTCTGGTTCTTCAACCAAAAGAAAGGCTCCATCTGTTCTTGGGACCAGCTGAGGGAAGAGTTCAACGCAAATTTCCAAGGAAGCTATAAGCTCCCCATGCTCCCAAACCAGCTCTTTACTGTCAAGCAACAAAGGGGTGAATCCACAAGAGAATTTCTTAAACGCTTTTCCAAAGTGAGAAGCCAAGTCGCAGATGCCCCAGACTCAACGGTCATTAATGCTTGCAAGGAAGGGCTGCTCCCGGGAGAACTCAATCGCGCGCTTGGGAGAGATCCCCCAAGGACGACCCATGAGCTCTTCAAGGTCGTGAAAAAATACTTAGGAGAAGAAGGCGACACAGCTAAGAAGGATTTCTCCTTGCAGACGAAAGCGTCTCCTCCGGAAGAAGTCAAAAAGCTCCCGGGAGGAAGGGCAATGACCGGAGGGATCACTCTGGCAGGAACGTGACTCCAAGATTCTTGTCGAATGGCGACACTCCTTCAGCGAGGAGGGAGCAACTCCACTAGAGGACCCAAGAAGGAATCAAGACCAAAAGCCCATTTGGAAGGGGCGCCCCGACGAAGGCCGCAATGAAAGGAGGGCAACCCAAATCAAGGAGATTTGGTGTGCCTACCATAAGATGAGCGGGCATGATCTGAATGAATGCGTCGATGACGTCATGAAATAAGCGAAGCTCCTCGAACACTGACCTGGGCGCGTCGAACATCGCCGTCACGTCCCACGGCTCTGAGGCGATGCCCTTCAGCAATTCCACCACCCCTGCGAGGCCCTGGTGATCTACCCCTCGGGCAGCGCTTGCGATGTTGAGCATGAACTCCCCTTCCAAGCGCCGCAAAAGGCGAGTAAATGTCATAATAGGGGGCTCGGCCTCCGGTCATGCATCAAAACGCCAACAGAAGGAGTACGCCCGAGAAATCAACGTCGTGGGGGTGGCTCCTCAAAGCGTCCCTCCCAAATGGGCAAGCATTTCTCTTAGCTTCACAGCTGATGATGCACAAGGCTTAAGGTTCCCTCATGATGACGCCCTCTTAGTAACTGCCACAATATCAATTGCGAAATCTCCGCATCCTTGTCGACGGAGGAAGCTCTGCAGATATACTCTACCTGCGTGCGCTCAAGGAACTATGGGAGTCACGGGGGGGCTATCATCCTGGCATCCTACTGCCATCCGATCGCCCTCTCGCCGGCTTCGTACCAGGAAAATCCATCCAACCCCTTGGGAGGATCGAACTCCTCATGACGTTCGGATCACAGGAGAATCACCGCACGGAAGCCGTCAGGTTCGATGTTGTTGACATCGAGTCCCCATTCAATGCCATCATGGGAAGGGCAACTCTCAACCGCTTTTGTGCAGCGGTACATCAAAACTACCTGTGCTTAAAGATACCAGGCCCTCGCGGGGTCATCTCCGTGAGGGGTGATCAAGACTTAGCTCGCCGTCTGTACCACAAAGCGGCAGCTAACTCCGGTGACATCAACTTTCTCGAACCCAAGGAGTCAAAGGAGGACATGCCCTCGCCTCTCTCACCAAGGCACACCAAGGATGTACCCCCTCCAGCGAGGTGCTCCTTTAAGCCTCGTTCGGAGGGACTGCAAATCGACTCTTGACCCGGGGTGACCAGCGGTCTCTTAGAATCGGGTCGTTATCCCGGAAGGATGGAGAAGGAGCTAATGGAGTTCTTAAAGTCCAACACTAGCATATTAAGCTTGAAACCGTCAAACATGACACTTCTTTTGGGCGTTCATGGGGCCTCTGCACCTCTCATATCGCGCCAAGGAAATCCACAAAAAACACTTCGCCAAGGCTTCTATCGGCTCACAATGGTGCGGGATGCCTCGACATGCTCGAGAAGCGAGGATGCCAAAAGATGGCAGCCAATCGCATCGATCATGCTAATCCCTCGCACCATACCAATCACTGCCTTTTGCCGATGGGGAATGGACTGCTCGGGCCATCCCCACCGAGCAAGAAACTAGCGTGTGGTAGCATCGTTGAATTACATCACCGAATGGGTAGAGGTGGAGCCCTTAGCCTCCATCACGCCTCGCTCCATGATGAAATTCCTCTAGAAGAATATCGTCTCGTCGCTTCATTGTTCCTAAGGAACTCACGGTGGATAACAATACCAAATTCGACACTCCGACCTTGAGAGATTTACAGTAACTCCATCAGGACCACCCTTCGCTTTGATCGGTGGCTCGTCCAAAACCAACAGGCCGTGGGAAGAACCAATGGGCTAGTCACGCAAGAATACGTCACCACCTTGAAACAAGTGCACTCAAGCGGGGAACCGTGTAGAGGAGCTCCCGACATCCTATGGGGCTGCGCAAGACGACCCTAAATTGCTCGCTTCCATCGAGCGACCCGTTCTCACTCGTGTCTGACGGGTCAAGTCATCCCTCCTTGCCCATATCCGCCACCGCTCTCTCCAATCGAAATGCTCTCGGCACCACTACCGCCCAATTAAGCTCAAAACGAGGACAACCGCAAGTGAGAGGGCGAACTTTCTTGAGGAAATCCATAAGTTTTATGCTTAAGACTCTCTGTATGCCCCCGTGGCACCTATCGGGATGTAAACACCATCTTACTTAATGCAATGAAGACGTGAGGTTCCTACATGATCGCACCATTTATGCAATTATGACGTGGATCGAGAGTAGTCCCTTAACACGCTGTTGTTAAGGGGTTGACCTGTTTTGTGAATGCCTTCTCAATTTTGTGCTCATTGATGATTGAGAGGTTTGCCTTACGACCTGTGATAAGATAGGCTGCTCCTAACACGCTGCTGTTAGGAAGCAAACCTGTCCTACAAGTCTCGCTTGCCTCACACAAGCTCTCGCTAACCCTTCCCCTGCGAAGGATGTCACCTCCGTGATGCCTAGGCGCCACGACCCCGTGGTCTCCCTAATAAAAGACCAAAGGCGGCAGGTCGATCCATCGACTCGCCATGGCGGCTTAAGGCCCCTTGGACCCGAGGCGTAAGTGGCTACTCGGGCCTAGTGCAGAGTCTATGGATGTGCTAAGGATTAGTCCCCCTTCAGCCTCCAAAGGGCTATCGCCAAACGACCTCCGGGTCCTCCTCATTGTTCTATCTACAGCAAGGCCAAGCGTGCCTAACACCTTCATCCCCTCGGAACGTTTAATGTTGGGGGCACACGTCCAATGTGCCTGACTTAGCCTTATAGGCACCTCCAAGTCCTTTGAGGGGCTACCACCCCTAGTGGCCATTGATGTCCTCATGACTTAGCCTCGTGGACACCACCAAGTGCCCACGATTTAATGTCGGGGCACACCCCAATGTGCCCATGACTTAGCCTCATGGGCACCTCCAAGCCCACAGGGGGCTTCAACCCCTAGTGGTCATTTGGTGCCTCACGACTTAGTCTCATGGGCGCCTCCTCCGGTGCCCCACGACTTAGCCCTCAAATGGCACCCCTCGACATATCCATGACTCAATTGCATAGGCAGCTCGAACTGCGACACTTCTGAGGAGTTCTATTTCGACGACTCTCATCAAGCCGCTGAGCAAGAGGAGGACAACTTCGCCTACCTGGGCTTCACTCCGACACACCGCCCACCTCGAAGGCCATCCCGCACAACCTGGGATGAGCGGCACCCTTCGGAGCAACACCCTTCGGCGTGAGGCGTGTGGTTGCAATCCCTCCGGCAGACGCGGGCCTTGCAGCCGCGCCCTGGTGACCGCACCTCAGCAGCCTCGCGTTCTCGTGCCCTCACGGTATCGAGCCCTCAGGTCTCGGGGCCTCGTGCCCTCGGAGCCTCGCGCCCTCGCGGCATCAAGCCCTTGCACACTCTCACGTGCCCTCGCGGTGTCGAGCCCGCGGTCTCGGGGCCTCGTTCCTCGGGGCCCAGCGCCTCATGACATCGAGCCCGCCAGACGCTCCACGTGCCCTCGTGCACGAGCAGCCTTCTTGGCCCGCTTGGTCTACACTCGCGTGCCTTGCGCAAAGGAACATCAATATACAAATGCAATTCTATAAGAAGTGAAATTTCTCAAGCGCCAACACTAGCGAGCAGACCACTCCTAAAAATCCGGCGCACCTTGCTCGTGCCTGGCAATATTTTTGGGCACCATGCGGTTGCTAGTTTGTGCTGCGAGTAGCTTTACTGCACCACCTAGTGTTGACATAGTGGACAGTGGCACTACTCTCCTTGGTGGTCATAGAAGTAAGATCTGAATCCCTCTTGCATGCCTAGCGTTTAGGCTCAACTAGTGGCCATAAGATGTCACCTTAGCTATAGTGGGCAAGTGGAGCTAGAACACAGTGCAAAGTGCCACCGTGAGGCGCCTACAGTTGCTTGCTCCAACTTGCCGAGGAGCAACCCCACGTCTAGCGCCACAGCAATCAACGCGTAAACGCCCTAGCACTGTCGCACAAGGGGCTTATATGAGCCCTGCCTACCGGTGCTTGCCCATCATTGCATCGAAAATGGTTTGAGGTCTGCTTGAGTACTAGCATACTACACGCACGCGTGTTACTCGGACATCCTGCTTTGGCGCCACCGGCCGCCATCCGAGCGCTCGACGACGCCAAGACCGAGGTTCTCCAAAGCCAAGTCGTCGACCACTTACGCCTTTCTCTGAGGCAAATCCTCATCAGTATTGCTTTCCTCAAGAGCAAGCGTCGTTCTCAACAAGACACCGAAACAATTAGCAGGACGGCCTCCCGAGCCTACGTTAGCCATATATGCCTTTGGAATCAGTAATGGTCAATGGTGCAATTAATTGGGCCGGTTTGCTCATGTGAGGGTATACATTGAAGCTGGGCACATGGTCACTCCATGTGAACTCTATTTGATTAATGGCCTCAGCTAATACAACTAGTACTACTTCCATCTAATCAGGGTGATCAAGGTCTTATTTCACTGCGATTCCGGCAATGATCGGGAAGGTCGGGCGGTCCCAACCAAGCCCGATCGATAGGAATGTTTGCGCCACGATCAGGTTCGAAACCCAATTGACAGATGGCCGACATGCCCATACGATCGCGGTAAGCCTCGGGGTAGATCTCGGAGTTAACGGCCCAAGGGACCGCCCCATGCCCGGGAAAAGAAGGCGATGTATAGGGTGAGGTCACGCCATCGCTAAACCATCCCAGCGCGCTTTGGCAAGCACCGTTTTTCTTGATCGCCCACGAGGTGGATGTTGATCTGCGAGATGAAGGCCACCAAGAATGACAAGGGAAAGCACGACGCCGACCAAGCTTGTAAGGACCAGCGCTCGGCCCTAACGATCGATGAGGTAGATTCAACAATGGTTCGGCGGCGTTTATGGCGGCGACGATGAGGGAAAGGAGCAAGGCCAACTTGTTGAAGTGAACCCGACCATCAGACGATCGTGGAACATCAGAGTACATGACGGAGTTTATGCGATGAAATTGTCGGAAAGCGTCAAGACCGGCTCCACAAAAAAGGCTAGCCTTAATTCCTTCAACTTGAAGATGTCAAAATAGCTCCCATCTTTCGTTGGACTAGAATTCATGCAATGTATCAAGACTTGTCGAGAAGATGAAGGTGTCAAGTACATTAATTACGAACTCCAGGACGGTCAAGTCTTACGAAAACCGAAGTTTGTCATGTATGGTTCTCCAAATGACTACCTAAGGCAAATACAAATTAGTGCTTCAATGTTCTACAAACTACGTGGATAAGAAATCACATCAACATAGAATTAGTTAACACACTACTAGCATGGTTACCAAAATATAATACAACACCGTTGTCCAACATGACAATCTATTCAACATGCAACCTTTTCTTTTCATAAAAGCAAGGTGTTTTTCCTTTGCCCGAGAGGCCTTGAAGACAATCGCCAAGAGCATTCATACAATACAATAGTCAACGAGCATATATGAAAGGAAACAAGATGAGAACAGGAGCTTTTCAAGAGAGAACGAGGCCTTTCATAGAGTTTATGTAACTCATGAATCCATTATTCTTTGCTCTTTCTTGCTTTCGGCAAGGTGGCGATTATACCAAAGTACCAAAACGAAAAGTCATCCAACTCACTGCGCTGAAGGCGCCTCGCAAAGCTCACTACATACAGCAAAAGCAAAAAGCAACGCCACGACACCCTCACTACATACGCAAAAAGCAAAGACTCAAGACTCGACCGGCCAAGGCCCGAGCCTAACACCCTTGCACTGGCTCGACAGCCGGTACTGAGTGCCCCAATGGCGACGCGCCTGCACTGAACGCCTGCGCCACCTGGGCACTTCAAGCGCCCTGCACTGAAGGCCAAGGCTGGGACCGAAGGCCACTGAAGGCCAGACCGAAGCCTGCCTCGGCGCCTCGCGCCTAGCACATTCAAAGATACAAGGCTGTCGGCGCCCTACAACCACCTAGGCCCACCATTTCATCAAACACCTTGTCGGCGTCCTCTTCGGCCAAAGTTTCGAGTGCGCTGAAAGCGGCGGCGCTGGCCGGGCCATGGCGATACGCTGGTCAAGGCGAAGAACGCCCGGCGGTAGCCATGGCCATGGCGAGCGGAGCAGCGCCAGAGCGGCGTGGAGTCGCGGGTGGTCGGGTGGCAGGCGCCGCCACTCGGAAGGCCAAGGCGCTACCGATGCGGCGAAGAAGAACCACGAGCCAGCCGCAGACCCACACGGGCGCCATGGAGGGCCGAGAGGGACCGAGTCTTGAGGAGGCCCGTGGGCGGCCCCATGAATGAAGTAGCTGGCGCACAAGGCCAGTCGGTGCTAGAAAGAGTAGGCGCCATGGAGCAAAGAAACCGAAGCAAGAAAGATAGAGATGGGAAATGGAGGCCGGGGAAGAGATAAGGAGCCGGTGAGAATCGATCTTAGTGAAAGATAAGGAACCGGTGAGCCTCGATGCCGTCTTAGAGATATGGGAAGAAACCGATGCAACTAGAGGCTCCCCTAAGGTCAGGAGGTGATAATGGAAGAGAGAGAGAAAAAAAATATTTACCTTGGTCCTTAGATTCCTCTCCACGCCGCTCGGTTCAATAAATTGGAGCGTCTCTACGGGCGTCCGGTTTGAGGCTGTCTCAATGTATTAAATAGCTTCTACTGTTTCGCATGGGGACTCTCTCAATGAGCATACCACGTGTACAAAGGAAACAAGCTTTTTTGCGATTCATCCTTTAGACCGAGGCTAGGAGACATTAATGCCTGAGTCTGTACATGCAATTTTGGTTATCAACATCCGTGAGAAAGGCACATTTGAAGACTGCCCCTTTGCCGTTTCCTCTGAAACGCCAAGAAGCGAGGACTCTTGTTGGAGAATATTCTATCCTTGTCGGTGGGACCCTCCTTAGGAGTAATACTGACTCATCGGGTCAACAGTGTAGTCACTGGTGAGACCGCAAATCAGTATCCCGCGTTTGTACTTTCGTAAAGACTGTAATACCCTCGATTGTATCCTCGGGATAGTCAACCCCAAGGGGTATGATGGTCATTTATGCAGGGCTTGGGAGCCTATAAATACCCTTTGTATCCCTCCTTTGGGAGGAGGACTCTTGAGCAATACATAACAGAAGGCGCTAGTTGAGCCTTTGGGAGGAACCCTCACCAAGCAGCCACCGACAGAGTAGGGTGGTCCTCTCGGACCCCGAACTGTCAGAAATCCCGTGTTCACGCCCGCTCTCGTGGGCGAAGGCACATGAGCACTACCGACATCCACCCTCTTTTTTGTGTTTGGTTTTACACCATCAATAGGAATATACTCATCATCTTTTCCATCATGGACGCGCAAGGTGCACTCTCCAGGCGTTCCGGTCGTCTTCCCAGACTTCGCCATTACGTAATAGTACTTGAATAAATCTGAGTTGCGGAATACCCAAAACGCTTCGCAGAGGTGAGCGAAGATCTTTGAGATTGGAGATGGCATTAGGAGCAGTTGACCAGTTCAACTCTGTAATGCTCCAAAACTTTGGGAAGGAATGAGTGAATTGGGAGCTGAATCCGCATTCAATGTATCACGAGGAAAACAAAATTTCCCCATCTTCACCGCTCGGAGAATGCTCCCTAGCCGCTAATCTCCAACAAATCAACTTCTTATCAGGAAGCAACTTGAACTTCTCCAAGCTCTCAAGTTGCTTGTCGCTCAGATCAGAAGCCGACCAGTTGGTGATTTGATCCGACATTGTGGAGTTTTTTGGAAGAAGTGATCACAGGAGGTCGGAGGCGAATTTCCTTTCAAAAGATGAAAAGGGAAAGCAGAAGGCGTAAAAGTCCTAAAGCCCCGTGCTAAGGGATTTTATAGCCGCTATCCTTTAACCATAATCGGGAGTTACCCAAAGTCCAATGGACAAAACCTTTTGTCAGCAGACGAAAAAAAACTCTTCGGTTCCCAAGGCGGGTTCTCAACTTTAAAGTGAATATAGACTACTTCGTATGTCACGACATTAAATGAGGGTCTGCCCGATGCAACTTCGTCGGAGGAAAGTGTTCACACGACCTATCCATTTAAAGTTCGAGGGCTAGCTGACGAGGATTAAAACCTCTATGTATTACTTTAATACATAATAAAAGACCATCGTCTTAGTGGTGCGTAACCCCTAAGGCTAACGACCTTCTTGGTTGTAAGGATTCGGAGGTAACATAATGGGTACCACAATGGGACAAGGTTACTGTACCTAGTCTTCGACCGAATATCGCTCATAAGAGTTATGAACTAGTGTCCGGATCTCGAGTCTAAGTATATTCTTTACCATGTGATGAATGGAACACGTCTTTGTATACACCATACCACGCGACATTATATAATGTTAAGACACTAACAAACGACCACCGAACGGTTGAGTGTTTCACAGACGCTCAACTACAAAGCGGTTGATACTTTATCAACCATCGCCTCGCTCCAGGCCGGTTACAAGCTTCTGCGGGCGCCTTCTCTAGGAACAGCTGTCACCTCTTGGAAGTTATATAAGGATGGAGTGCGAGAGGAGGATCGAGAATCATCGGCATCGAGACTAGAGCGTATAATCGACATTAGATTCATGCTTTAAGTCCGATAAGATAGTATAGCAAGCATCATACTCAGTGTAATTAAGATTAGTCCTCCGTCTGGTCATAAGCACCCTTTGTAATAGCCAGTTCATATCAATAAAGAGCAGTCCCATTCTCTCCCAAGAAATATGTGTCATTTTCCTCTATTTTATTTCGTAAGATCAGCGACTCAATCATCAACAAAAGTCCATACTAATATCCTCCCAAGGTATACTAGGAACAGAAAGTGGAGTATATAAATCATGTGGATTAAGTTTAGATTTTGCTTTGTAGCATATCACACATCGTTGTACAAACCTTTCGACATCTCGCCTCATTTTAGGCCAATAAAAGTGATCGCTTAACATCATGCAGGTCTTTTCTCTCCCAAAGTGTCCCATCAATCCACCTGCATGAGATTCCTGCAATAAAAGCAAACGCACAGACGAATCTGGAACACATAATTTGTTAGCATGAAATAAGAAGGGAAAATTGGCTACAGGGCACTCCAGATGTGTGTCATTTGCCAACGGATACTGAAAAAACGTGGTACAGCTAGAAGACACCGCAAAAACGTGTAATTTTGCCACAAGACATCAAGAGCACTATTATATCATTTCCAGGCTTGAGGGAGAGAGAAAATTTCAAAAAAGACTCAGATGCCCTCGCTCGTTTGCCTCGGTAGCAACACATCTCACACATCCGGCTCTCACCGACAAGATGGGACCCACATGGCGCACACACGCAAGCCACGATCTCCTGTCGCCGTCGCGGGAGTTGGAGCTAGTGGACGATTGCCCGCGGATCTTGGCCCGCCATGAGCGTGTTGATGATGGACAACAGAGCGAAGACCACTGCTTATGCCTCGCCCTAGATCGATTCTGTCTCTCAAGTGGATGGCGAGGACCGAGGATGTCGGAGTAGCCCTTCCGATTCAAATGCGTACCCAAACGCAGCTTGCAAGAACTCCTTCACGGTGTGGGACTTCGTCGATTGGCGGCAGCGTAGTCACCGGGCTTGTCTGCGCTGGTAGCATGAGCCACATTGCCTCGGCGTAGTCCCCGACGAAGCCCAGGTCCTTGGCGGAGAGGTTGCCGAGGAAGACCTTAGTCCGGAGGCCGACCTTGATGCGCCGACGGCAATGGGTGATCTTGCGGGTGACGAAGTTCTCGCCATGGCGAGGGACTCGTGGTTGAAGAGCATGCCGTTGCGGTGAAGAGGCCGAGGCTCTACATGATAGTTGATGATGTACGCCGTCTTGGCGGTGACCTTCTGGCGGCGTGGGGAGCGGGGATGGAGCGGTGTGTCCTCGCTTGTGGCGATGGCGTGAGCGAACATCTCACAGGATCCCGCCCGGTAGTAGCGAATGGGCTTGCTGGCGGCAATGGCGAGGAGAGGCGGAGGGCGGAGGCCAGCAGCGAAGCGTCAGGAGGTCGTTGATGCTTGGCAAATCTAAGCGTGAGGGAGGTCGCTGATGCTTGGCGGGTGGGAGCCGGAGGAGCTCGTGTTACGCGGTGAGGCAAGAGAAGAAGGGCCCGACGACGGCGGCGTGGGAGGAGGCAGAGGGCGAACCACCAGAGGCGGCGTGAGGTCGTGCTTGGCGGGTGGGGCCGAGGAGTGGGAGCCGAGGAGCTCATGTTGACGCCGCGGTAGAAAGAAGGCCCGGCGGCGGCGAGGAGGAGGCAGCAGGGCGGAGCTGCCAGAAGTAGCGTGAGGGAGGTCGTTGATGCTTGGCGGGTGGGAGTCGGAGGAGCTCGTGTTGACGGCGAGGAAGAGAAGAAGGGCCCCGGCGGCACGGGCGAGGAGGAGGCAGGGCGGAGGCCAGCCGCGAAGCGTGAGGAGGTCGTGATGCTGACGGATCTGGCGTGAGGAGAGGAGAGAGGATCGAGCCGAGGGCGACGGGCAGTATGTGTCGGGGGAGTTAGCGGGCGGCGATGCGCAGGCACGATCGAGCCGAGGGCGACGGGCACAGCAGCCTGGTGGGCTTCGGCGTGTTGATAGAAGAGGAAGAAAGAGGAAAAAGGGGAAGAAGAAGAGGAGGTAGAAGGAGAAAGGGCAAAATAGACAATTCACGTGCTTTCTCTCTCCACTCTGACCCGAAAATAATAAAATAGTGCCCTCAGTGTCCTACGGCAAAATTACATCTTTTTGCAGTGTCTTCTGGCCGCACCACGTTTTTTAGATGTCTGTTGGCAATAAGTGAAATGGGCAGTGCCCTGTAGCCAATTTTCCCAAATAAGAACCCATCATGAATATGAAACTTGTCCCATCCTTTCCCATCTTTGCATTTAGAATATGGTTCTGAAAATTCATGCTTAGAAGCATATAAATCTTTCAAATTCTCTAATCCAGGTACCTTTATTTCTAATTGAGTTAAAAGCACATGCTTTCTAGATAAAGTAGCAGCTACCACATTCTCTTTTCCTTTCTTGTACTTAACAACATATGGGAAAATTTCAATGAATTCTACCCACTTAGCATGTCTACGGTTTAATTTAGCTTAGCTTTTCAAATATTTCAAAGCTTTATAATCAGAGTGGATAACAAATTCTCTAGGCCAAAGATAATGTTGCCAAGTTTCAAGCACACATACCAAAGCATACAATTCTTTATCATACACACGATAGTTCAATTGAGCACCTCCTAGTTTCTCACTAAAGTATGCTACGGGTTTCCCTTCTTGCATCAAAAAACCACCAATACTTATTCCACTAGCATCACATTCAATTTCAAAAGTCTTAGTGAAATCAGGCAAAACAAGCAATGGTGCTTCAATTAAACGCTTCTTTAGCTCATGAAAAGCTTTTTCTTGTAGTTCACCCCATTCAAACACAACAGCATTTTTAGTTAACTCATTTAATGGGGCAGCAATGGTACTGTAATCTTTAACAAGACGACGATAAAAACTAGCAAGACCATGAAAGCTTCTGATTTGACTAACATTCACAGGGGTAGGCCAATTCTTAATTGCTTCAGTTTTAGATTCATCTACCTCAATGCCTTGACTAGAAACAACATAGCCTAAGAACACAACTTTGTCAGTACAAAAAGTGCATTTATTAAGATTAGCATACAGTTTCTCATTTCTAAGCACTTATAGTACTTGTCTAGTATGATCAATGTGTTTATCCATCGTTTTGCTATAGATCAAAATGTCATCAAAGTGTACCACAACAAATTTACCAATGAATGTTCTTAAAATATGATTCATTAATCGTATGAATGTACTAGGAGCATTAGATAATCCAAAAGGCATGACTAACCATTCATACAATCCAAATTTAGTCTTAAAAGCAGTCTTTCATTCATCACCAAGTTTCATCCTAATCTGATGGTATCCACTCCTCAAATCAATTTTGGAGAATATAACAACACCACTAAGTTCATCTAGCATATCATCTAACCTAGGAATAGGATGACGATATCTAACAATGATATTGTTAATGGAACAACAATCAACATACATTGTCTATGTACCATCTTTCTTAGGAACAAGAATTACAAAACAAACATAAGGACTAGGACTTTCGGCGTACATACCCTTTCTCAAGTAGCCCTTGCACTTGGCATTGAATTTCTTTCGTCTCCTCCGGATTGGTGCGGTATGGCGGACGGTTTGGAAGTGATCTTACCGAACTAGATCAATTTGATGCTCTATTCTACTTAATGGCGAAGTCCGTACCGGTATCTCCTCCATAAACACATCCTCAAATACCTACAAAAGGAGGAAACACCATTAGGAAGAGAGGTTAAGTCGTTAGTTGAAAGCAAAAGCAGTTGCATCTTTGTACACAAGCACAGAGTTCATCTTTGATGGGTTATTGCTCACATCTCTTAAATCTGATTTTGTGACTAACACAACCAACCCTTCCTCACTCTTACTTTTTATTCTCATATTTGGCTTGTGGCTCTCATTCATCGATGTGTAAATCACTCTTTTCTTTCTTTTTACTCAAAATTCAAGATGTATTTGACTAGGAGTCATTGGACAAAACTCCTTTGTCTTCCCCTTCCACTTAAAAGCATATCGATTGGAGCAGCCATCATGTTGCACACTTCTATCATATTGCCATGGCCTTCCCAACAAAGAATAGCACACGGTCGTAGACACCACATCACACTCAACAAAGTGTCCTCATAATCACCAATCTTGAAAGTAACATGCACCACAAACTGAACCTTCACATCCCCACATTCACTAAACCATTGCACATGATATGGATGTGGATGTTTCAACATCTTTAAACCAAGCTTCTCACACAATTCAACGCTAGCCAAGTTATGACAACTACCTCCATCAATAATAAGTTTGATTACCTTATTGTTTACCTTGGCTTGTGTTTGAAACAAATTGAATTGCTGCGGATGTGCATCTCCTTCTTGTGCAAGCATGTTCAAATTTTTAGTGCTTACTAGTGCCTCTCCCGTTTCATAACTCAACACATCAATCCCATCACTGTCATCCGATGCATTTTGATATATCTCCTTTTCATGATTGAGCTCAACCTCATCTTCACTTGCGGATTCATACTCTCCATCTTCTGTCACAAGCATGACTCGGTTGTTGGGACACTCCCTAGCTATATGCCCACGCCCCAAACACTTGAAGCATTGAATTTCTCTACTCTTTGCTGCGACCTTCTTCTCACTTGATGTAGGTGCTGATTTTGCAATCGAGAAAGAACGAGCATTAGTATTTGAACTAGTACTAGTTGAAGATGTACCTCGTCCCAAACTGAAGCGTGCTTTGGTGGCATTAGATGAGGATGATGGAGCTTTCAAGTTGAAAGATCTTGTCTGGGTGCTAGTTTTACAACTTCTAATGCTTCCTTCTCCACCTTTGTCGCTTGATGTACCAAATCAACAACAGTATTGTAGGGCTGATATTGCACTACGCGTTTAATATTTTTATTTAGGCCAAACAGAAAATGCGCAAGGGTTTGTTCTTCATCTTTGTGCACATGTGCCCTAATCATAGCTTGCTCCATCTCCTTATAGTATTCCTCCACCGAGCGACCTCCCTGCCTCAAATTCTGCAATTTATCAAAAAGATCACATTTATAAGTGTTAGGAACAAAACATGCTCTCAGCTCTTGCTTCATTTCAGCCCATGATGCAATTGGTGGTTCTCCATTATCTTCTCTTTGGTTCAACACTTGCTCCCACCAAATCAATGCATACCCATCAAACTTAAGTGACACCATATGTAGCTTCTTCTCTTACGAAAAATTGTGCATCCGGAATATCTTCTCTACCTTGAGCTCTCATGTGAGATATGCATCTGGATCAGAAGCGCCTTCAAATTTGGGAATATTGAACTTGAGCTTCCCAAATTTTTCCTCCACGTGCTGCTCATCATAACGTCGGCTATGGCGTTGATAGTTATCATTGCGATGTAACCAAACATCGTCGCTGAAGTCCTCAATGTGGGCAACACCGTCGCATCCACAGCCACACCCACGGCCACGCCCTCTCCCTTGGCCATGGTCAGCGCCCAAAACACTCCCTCGCGCCTGGGAAAGGGTGGTCAAACCGCGTTGGCAGCGACTCGACCCGCTTGAGCTTCTCCAGCGAATCGTTCAGCCCTCTCCTCATCGGTCTCATCAAGCTCAATGCCTTCTTCAGGGACACCAACTGGACCCCACTCTTTGCGAAGCTCCTCTAGTATCTCCCTCCTCAAGATGCTCATGTGGTCATTCAATTGAGTGTTGAAATCATTTGTGAGCTTCTCAAGGTCAACTTGTGTAACATATGCTGGTTCTCCTTCTTTCGCTGACATGGTTAGTGCAAACAAAGAAAAACTATATATATGGATGTGGAAGTTTTTATTTGTGGAAATCACTCAACCTCACCTTCTCTTACCAACGAAAGTTTTTATGCGTCCTTGATGGAATTGAAGAGCTGCATGCACTTTGGTGACAGTAGACAACACAAAGTGATAGATTAAGCAAATTCAATTGCACTAGCACTGTCAAACAATGGCTTATTTGTAGAGCTGGGAGGGAAAAGTATTTACCTATGCAATCTGAAATTCTAGATATTGTAAAGCTAGGTAACAATCCAAACTAGAATTCAATGCCTAGTTGCTGATCTTATGGTATAAGCTAGTGAAGAACGAAGCAACTCACACGCAAAGATGATGGAACTTAGTGCAATCAAAGGAATGAGCTAATATATAAAAATATAAGTGATGGACAACTAGCTCGTATTGCACAAGTTATGGAGAGACGATAGCTAATTACTCAATGATATAAAATAGGGCACAACATTGCTCAAAACGATAAAACAACACAATCTGAAATTTTTGTCAATGATAGGGTGTGCTCACAGATGGTGACCGGCCAAGCAATTTTGTTTTTTAAAATTCTTTTTCCATATATTTTTTACCAGACCAATTGTCACAAGAGCAGCACTTAAAATCCTGTTTTCGACTATAAAAGAAAACAATTCAAATGTGTGCGAGGTGTAAAGGAGCAGCCCTAGAGCAAATCAAATAGCTAGTCTCAAATAGGAGCAAAGTATTCAAAAGGATTGAATTGGCTCACAAAAGATATACATGAAGGTATAATTTTTTTGCATGGTACTGTAGCTGTGTACAATAATTTCATGATACTGTAGCAATCCCAGTACGTGCGGAGTTTTTTCTCTCCTTGTTTTAGTGCTATCACGCGACTGGAGTAGCGCCGATCGTTCTATGCATGCTGGGACTGTAGCGCATTGTAGTGATCACTGTAGATTCGAGTCATACTGTAGCATACTGTAGTGCACGTGGCAGCCTGAATTTTCTTTTGCCCGTGCGATTGCCGGCGGCGCCCTACTACACGGGACGTAGCAATCAGAGCACCTTTCACCGCGTGTACTATAGCTCTCACTACTGTGGCAGTTTGATTTTTTTTGGGTACCGATTAACAGCTAATAGATTGAAAACAAGAAATTAAAGCTACATAATGGAAATAAAGACCAGCGACTAAACATAATTTCTAATGGATCGAGACCTAATCAAACGCACTACAAATTCATATTGAACTACGGGCTAAAGGGAATTTTTTTTTGGCTTTTTGTGTATAGGATAGAAAAAAAATAAATCTAACTACGGGTAAATTGATCCTACTATGGCAATCGATGCTCACGATCTTGTGAGCACCGGATTTATTAAGCTCATAATACTTAGTCATCCAATTGACCCTAGTATTATCAACCAAATAAACCAGTCTCGAGAGATGTATACTCCCAGAATGCAGATACATACCTCACAACAAAAGAATGTATCAATTCCATACAACACATAGAACATAAGCAACAAACCGAAGTTAATATTAATAAGGATAGGTTATTACAAAGAGGGCCCTTAGGCCAAATAACAACAAAACTACAAAGATAACAATGAAGCAAAAGTGCCATAAAGATGGCTATAACACAAAGCCAATCGGTGTGCCTTAACCCTAGGCATCGGCCAGGACCGCCAAGCTAGTCGTCGAAGAAAGCGCAACACGTGGCGCAAAGAGAGGCTCTAGGAGCTCTCCTTCTTCCTCTGCAACAAAAGCCACAAAAATTGCCACAACCACGGCGGATGAGTACATAAAGTACTCCATAAGACTTCGTGTGAGATAACAGAACTATAAATAGCTACATGCAAGCTTTATTTAAGTGGAGGAGGCTTTGGACTCATTTTAGCATAAAGCAGCATTTATTTGCAATAACATAATAGATTGAAGGCAATTTGGCAAAGCATTTTTAAATGTTGAAGTAACAACGAGATAATAACATAGTAACAACAACAAGATCAACACAGGAAGTGACTAACCCAATAGTCACCACAACAATAGCATGAACTTCCGTTCATACCAACCATGTCAAGTTTTAATTAAAGGTTGTAGTCTAATTCTTACGGAAATAACCAAGCGTGTCCATAACCTAGGGCGAGGCTATTGAATAGTTTTATCCTGCGGGGTGTACCAATGTACCCACACGTCGGACCGCCTTTCCTTTAAGCACACTACCTTAGGTGTCTTGCACAGCTAAGTCCTCTGAGACATTTCAATGGACAATGCTAATTAAGTCGCACAACCCACGGGGAGAAAGAGACATCACACAACCTTCCCGGAAGCTAATGCTCCCCTCCCACATCACACACACATTTTATCTTTAAAAACACACCAACCGAGCGACCCCAATTAACACCGCCCAAAGTACTTAGTCAAGAGGGGTTCCATATGCCCCTCGTGTGGTTATACATAAAATTGCTTGGATCAATGGGCAAGAATTAGGTCCTTGTTGACTCAGGCATACCACCACATCCAAAAACCACACCATCCATCCAATATGCCCAAGTCTAAATCAATCTTTTATTTTCAGTTTTTGATTTTACAAATTAATCAAAGCACAAGTGCTGGACATATAGGAGTAATAATCAGTTTTGAGTGATCAAGACCATCGACTAAGTCGATGATCGCCCATTCTACCGAAAACTAAGCATGTCTAAGCAATTTAAATCGAAACTACTAAGTGATAGGAGCTCATCCAACGAGCTCAAACCACAGCAAATAACCTAGGCTCATGGTAGTAGAGGATAAACAATTCCTCAGATTATGCAACTATAGGCGTGCTAGCGACATTTAACACAAAGTAGCATGCATACATAGAAGTAAAACGATATATTAAGCTTTAAAGTAATGGGACAATGATGGAAATGATCAAACTGCTTGCCTTGCTGTTGCTGGTCAATTTGTTGCGGAGGGTCACTCTCGGGATCACCACAAATGTCGAAACCTAACGGAAGGCGAGAAAGAACCGATAAGAACGTCGAAAAACAACAAAGACAGCACAACAAACGAACTCCAAATTCTCTGAATTTTCTACAGCAGCAAGAGGGTGATTTTTAGGGAATATTGCAACAAGAACCAATTGATTTGGATTCTCAATGCAAAAGTTATGAGCAAAACAATTCTGCTCAGCCCTAAAATACCAAACTGCACTATTCATTAATTTAATTAAGAGGCAACATTTTCTAGAACAGAAGTGAAGCTGAAATTTTTACTGTAAAACCAGCACCTCATGAGATGAATAACACAATTGAGTTCATCTCATTTGGAGCTATATTGCACTTTCTATAATTTTTCAAAAACAAGAACTTGAACAAAATTATAATGCACAAGTCCTCATTTTTATAACAGCAACAAGCTCAAAACTAATTTTCACAGTGAGTTCATTATTAGAGGAAACCAACAAAGTTGGTCTCACTCAAAAATAATCTCTGAGCATTAGTTTTGTATTTTACAAGTTAAGCATTGATTTAAGTGTATATTTTAAAGTTGGTTTTAAAATCTAATGGCAAACTGTGCTCTGGAGTTGAACTCAACTTACAATCATTTTTGGATTAAAGTCAAGTCCAAGACAGAGCCAACATACTTTGAATGACCTCATTTGGATTAAAAATGAAAAAGATATGGAATTCTAAAGCTTATACCTTATTTTGTTTATAATTAAGACTTTACTGGAATTCCTAAGAAAATTCACAAGGACATGGGAGGTCGTGAGCCACGAGATCACAGATCTAACGGCTCGAGACCTCCCGGAGAACAACACACTGCGTGCACGTGAGGTCGAGAGGTCTGGACCTCCTAATGCGCATCATGCGCGAGGTGTGGAGAGGTCGTGGCCGTAGATGGGAAATCAGCGGACCTAGCGATGGGGAGGTCGGAGCGGACCAGATCTAAAGGGAGGTCCTCAGCGGTGAGATGACCTCGAGGAGGTCCTAAGCGGTAGATCTAAACATCCACAGACCTCCGGGGAGGTGCGGATGGTCGAGATCGCCAGGGGGGAGGTCCTAGGCGCTCCGGATCTCCTCGGAGGAGGTGCAGGGCGTCGAGCCCAGCGCCGCAGCGCTTGGACAAGAGCATAAATGCGCGCGGGACCACGAGGAGGTCGCGGCATAGCGGTCTTAAATGCACGCACAAGGGTGGATTAACGGCGATTAAGACGCCAATGATCGCGAGATTGAGCAATGATTAAGCGCAATCAAAGCCGAGGATCTCTGTCCTAAAGCGACAACGACAGCTGCCGTTGCGTCCGACAAAAATCCCGAGCTCAAAGATTTGGTTCTCGCCGGCGATGTAGACCTCGTGGCGACCTCAATGGTACCACCGAGTGCACAATAACGTTGCACACTCGGTGGACCTCCTCTCAACGGCGACGGCGGCTTTGAGCGCCGGCGAGCCGAGAAGAGCAAAATTGACCACCTGACCAAACACGAAAAGCAAAATGAAGCTCATGCGCGACATTCAAGCTTGTGCCAAGAAAGCTCCATAAAATCATTCAGCGGGTGCCAGCAACTAAGGACTACAGGAGGAGTACAGGAGGTCCTAAGGTCTTTGGGGAGGTCGTGGAGGTGATGGCCTGAGTTGGGGAAGACAATGAAGCTTCACGGCCCAAGGCTCGGCTCGGCTCTAGCTTTGTCCACCTCTGAAAAAGGCCCAAACAAATTTGGTTAGGGCTTGGTCCCGAGAGGAAAGGCACAAATGGAAGCAAGGAGAGGAGAAGAAATCTCCAGCGACCCTTGCCCACCAAGGAGCTTCAACTCCAACAATGGCGGCCAAGGAAGGTTTGAGTGGAGGAGATGCTCAAACAGCAGTGAGCAAGGCCAAGCTCAATGGTGTGTAAAAAGAAGCCAAGAACAAAGGTGGGGGGGTTTTATAGCTAGGGCAAGAGGTCTGGACCACGGGTTAAGCTCAAGGTGAGCTTAGCCCAAGGGAGGTCCTGGAAGGTCCATGGAGTTGGACAAGATGGATGGGACAGTAGGTAGGTCGAGCATGGGCTAGGGGCGGAAGGCAGCGACACGCATTAAATCTTGCCTGGAGCATAGAGCCGTTGGACAAGACATGCCATGACCTCCTCCTTTGCCATGGCGGCGTCTGGCGCCTTGAGCTAGGAGAAGAACAGGGCATGCCTCCCAACCGTTGGATAAGAACACGAGGAGGACATGACCCTCGGTTTGATTTGAAGCAGTAAGGTTCAAAATGGAAGGAGGAGGTCCGACCACCCGATTTGGAAAGGGAGGTCGTGGCCCTCCGATTTCCATAATTGACTGCGTGGAAAAAGGGGGACAGAGGTCCAAGGCGTTGGATTTTCAATCCAGCAGTCTGGACCTCGAGGAGGACTTAACGCACACGACCTTAGAACATGAGGGGGAGGTCATGGCCTTAGGATTCAAATCAAGGGCACACAACCAAAAGGGAGGTGCGAGGTGTTGCATAAAGCGAGGAGGTCAAGACCCTTGGATTTTGATCCAACGGTCTTGACCAAGAAAGGGAGGTCGGATGCCTTGCGCCTAGCGCAAGGGAGGTCTTGAGCTTGCGCAACAAACAAGGAGGTCATGGCCATTAGATCTAGATCTAAGGGCAACGACCTCACGTCTTGTGAGGAGGTCGATGTGCATAAGACAAGGAGGAGGTCGTGACCGTGGATTTTAATCCCACGGTGCACAACATGAGATAGGGGAGGTCTTGTCTTGCGGATATTTTGAGGGGGAGGTCGTGGGCATTTGGATCTGATCCAACAGCTCGACTGGGTTAGGTGGGAGGTTTGCTTGTTTTATCGGTGAGGGAGGTCGGGCCATGGATCTTGGATCCAAGGGCAATGACCTCAATAAAATGAGGGAGGTCTTCACTGTGATGTTTCACGAGAGGAGGTCGTGGCCTTTGGATTGAATCCAGCGGCTCGACCTCGACTGATCAAGGTGGAGGGAGGTCGATGGGGTTGGGGTGGACCCGACTTTGCAAAGTGGCTAGCCCAAGGAACATGTAGGCTTTTAAATTTAGTTTTTAACAAATTGAAACTTATCGAATTATTTGAGATAGCAAATGAACTCCAAATTTAATGAAATTTTAACTGGAGCTTGCTGACAATGAGATCAACCTTGCATAAAATTTCCAGAGGTTATTATGCAATGCACCTTTCTCAGGAAATTCGTTAAGGTTGTTTAAAGGATTGTTTTACCTCCAAAATTTATCAAACTAGTTTTACAACTTGTGATATTTTTCAGAGGGTCCCACATCAGTTTTAGGACCAAGGAAAATACTTTCCAATTGTTGGGCACAAGATTTAAGATAATTGGAAAAGGAATTTGACTTTTGGTCAACAAGAGCTTTGTGTTTTGGACTACAGAACTCTTGGACAAAAATTACATGAGGTTTTAGGGGTTTTCAAGTTGTGAGAAAAAGTTTTAATTTCTACACATACAATTATACTTGAATAACCCAAATTATACATTGGGATGTTACAAAATCTCCCCCTTACAAAAATCTCGTCCGAGATTTGGCTCACTCGATAAAGAAAGATGGATAGTCCGCACGACGATCTTCTCTTTCCCAAGTAGCCTCATCCTCGAGAATGGTTTGACCATTGAACTTTAAGGAACTTGATGGTCTTATTCCTTGTCCTTCGTTCGGACTCATCGAGTCTGTGAGCAGGTGCTCGCGATAGGTCAAATCGGGTTGGACATCGAGAGTTTCCAACGAGCTTCCTCGGTTGGAACACGGAGGCACTTCTTAAGCCGGGACACATGGAAAACATCATGTACCCCCTCAAGTGCAGTACCGCAACTCCAACTTATAGGCAACACTCCTTCTTCTCGATAGCGGTAGGGGACCGACATATCGAGGAGCCAACTTGCCCTTGACGCCAAACGTTGATGGCCCTTCAAAGGAGAGACTTTGAGATAAACAAAGTCATTAGGCTCAAAACGTAACTCACGTCGACGGCGGTCCGCATAGCTCTTTTGCCGAGATTGAGTCAGTGCGCAGCAGCTCACGAATAAAATTTGGACTTGGCGCCGGCCTCATTGATTGAGTCCGGGCCAAAGAGACCTCTCACCGGTCTCGACCAGTTCAACGGGGTTCTACACTTTCTCCCGTACAAGGCCTCGAAAGGTGCCATGCCGAGACTGGCCTGAAAGCTGTTGTTATAAGAAAACTCGGCGAATGGCAAGCATTTCTCCCAATGCTTCCCAAACGAAAGGACACAAGCACGAAGCATGTCTTCCAAAACTTGGTTGACCCTCTCGGTCGACCATCGGTTTGGGGTGAAATGCCGTGCTAAAAGGTAAACGGGTTCCCATAGCCTTTTGCGAGGCTATGCGAAAAGGAAGTGAAGATGGAGCCACGATCGAAATGATCGTCTTAGGCACGCCATGTAAGCTCACAATCCTAGAGACATAGAGCTCACTAGGCGATCGGTGCGAATCTTGGTCTTGGCGGAAGAAAATGAGCCACTTTAGTCAATCGATCGATGGCGACCCAAATGGCATCATTTCCTTGAGGGGCGTGGGTAGACCGGTGATGAAATCCATTCGATCGAATCCCACTTCCACTCGGAATAAGCGGAGGTCAAGCGATCCTGGCTGGACGCCGATGCTCGGCCTTGACACGACGACATCGTCGCACTCGACAACGAACCCGCGATCTCCCTCTTCATTCGGGTCCACCAAAATCTCTGGCGGAGATCTTGATACATCTTTGTGGCCGGGATGAATGGATAAAAGCGAATCATGGGCTTCATGGAGGATTAAATTCCGCAACTCCATGTCCTTTGGAACCACAAGGCGTTGCCGAACCTCCGACGCCATGCTCATCCTTAGAAGCACTTGGTCGTTCCGTTCTTGACATTTGCCTTAATGTGGCTCACTCCAACATCCATTGCTGAGCGGACTTGATCCGATCCACCAAGGTTGGTTGCACAACCAAGGCGATGAGAGAACCACGCTCAACTAAACCCAAGTTGAGGCGCTGAAACTCTTCGGAAAAGCGCGGTGAAGCTCCACTGGACAACAAGGCATGGCAATGCGCTTTGCGACTAAGCGCGCCGACGCGACATTAGCCTTGCCCGATGGTAGTGAATACCCATATCATAGTCCTTGATCAACTCCAACCATCTCCTTTGCACGAGGTTGGTCGAGGTTGGGTGAACAAATACTTAAGGCTCTTGTGATCCGAATACACTTCTAGCGATTACCGATTAGGTAATGTCGCCAAATCTTAAGTGCATGAATCACGAAGCCAACTCCAAGTCATGAGTAGGGTAGTTGAGTTCATGAGGTCTCAATTGCCTTGATGCATAGGCCACTACCTTGCCTTCTTGCATAAGGACACGGCCAAGAGGCCTCGGCGAAAGCATCATAAAAGATATCGAAGCTTCGATGGATATCGGGAAGAACAAGAGCGGGAGCGGTGGTCAAACGCTTTTTGAGTATTGGAAACTTTCCTCACACCAGCGGACCACACGAACTTCTTGTCCTTCTTGAGCAACTCCGTCATCGGCCATGATCTTAGAAGTTCTCGATAAGCGGCGATAATATCCCGCTAAGCCTAGAAAACTCCGCACATCGGTGACCAAAACAGGTGACTCCATGAAAGAACATCGCTGACCTTACTAGGATCAGCGGCTCGCCTCTGCTGAAAGAATATGGCCTAAGAAGGCCACTTCCTTCAACTGAATCGCGACTTGAAACTTCACGTCAATTTGGTGCTCACGTAACTGCCTAACACAAGCCGGATGCTCGGCGTGTTCCTCATTGTTGGAGTAGATAAGGATATCATCGATGAAGACCACGACAAACTTATCCAAATACTCTATGAATACCGAATTCATGAGGTTCATGAACAAAGCGAGAGCATTGGTTAAAATGAATGACATGACGGTGTACTCATACAAGCCGTGGCGAGTAGAGAACACCGTCTTTGGAATATCCTCGGGCGAATCTGAACTCGATGATATCCCACTCTCAAATCAATCTTGGAGAAAACTCGAGCTCCGGTTAATTGATCGAAGAGATCGTCAATGTGGGGCAATGGATACTTGTTCTTCTGAGTCACTTCATTAAGTGGGCGTGTCGGCCTTATCATAAAGTGCCATCCTTCTTCTTCACGAAGATTCTTTGGACAACCCCAAGGAGATGAGCTAGGCGAATGAAACCCTTCTCTTGCAGCTCACTTAGCGCTTCTTCAATTCCACCAACTCGTTCGGTGGCATCCGATAAGGCCTCTTTGAGATAGGGGCGTACGAGAGCCAACTCAATGACAAACTCGAGGTCTCGAGCGGGTGGCATCCCGGAAGATCTGCGGAAAGACATCAACGAAGTCACAAACTGTTGGGACTTCGCTAATATCTAGAGCGGGCTTCAAGCGCAAAGAGATCGCGGATCTAGCGACTTGGTAGCGAACAGCTTAACTCCGCCACGGAGGACTAGATAGAGATGAGCTTCTGGCGCAATCGATTTGCCCCATGTCTTTGGGACAACCAATCCATGCCAGAATCATGTCAAGACTCGCTGAATGGAGAAGGATAAGGTTTGCTAAGAAACCTACCCTTCGATCTCGATAGGAACATCCTATACTCAGATTGACTCTCAACTCCGAACCGGAGAGCGAATGAGTAAGCGGGACCGACAATGGAGAGAAAAGAAGCTCTCCAACAAAGACAAAAAGACTTCGAAACAAAGGAATGAGATGCTCTGAATCAAACAAAACGATGGCGGGTGAGAGTTAACGAAAGTGTACCTAGCACGCGTCCGGGTGCCTCTGAGCCTCCTCTGCGATGGCGGCGTTAGCGCGACCACTACCCACGCCTTGGGTAGCGGGGCGATCTTCGGTCTGGTGCACCACCTCTGGCCCGCGTCCTCCATTAGGGCCGAGTGCTCTGTCTTCTTAGGGCATTGGTTAGCATAATGCCCCTTCGGTTGCATGAGAAACATGTGACCCGGCGGCCGGTTTGCGGGGCGCTCTGGCGACTTCGCGGTGCGTGGTGAGACATGGCTGCGGCGAGCGAACGAGGCGAGGTAACCTCGGGCGCCAAGAATGAGGCCAGGTACCCGAGATGCCCGGCGAGGGGCGGGAAGAAGCGGCCTGGATGACTTATGGGCCTCCACTTGCGCTTGAGAGTCCATAAGCTCTCGAGCCGCATGCTCGGCGACGATGGCCTTGTCGACCAAGGTGCGAAAATCAGAAAAATCGACAATGGATAGCTTGTCCTTGACTCCTCGGACAAGCCACGCTGAACTTGGCACCTTAGCCATATCGGTGGCCCGTCCTCGAGAGCATAACGAGCTAGATGGTTGAACTTCGTAGACATACTCCATGGTGAGCCACGCCCTTGCTTGGCGCAAGAAACTCCCCTTCTTGATCTCCATCAAGCCGGGGATATGAGCCCGACGGAAGCGATCTGAAACTCCTCCCAAGAGGCGGTGTGGTCTGCGGGCTGCATGGCGAAAGCTCTCCCACCATGACAAAGCTGCACCCTCGGTGGTGCGATGCAAACAGCGCCTTCTCGTGCTCTGGCATCGCGATCGCGAGCTTCGCTCCACCGAGCCGAAGCCAATCGTCGCATCCAACGGGTCCTCGGGCGGGAAAAGGTAGGAGGTGAGTACGAAGAAACTCCGCGAGTCCTCCACGCGGTGATGGGCGTTCCCTTGCCCGGATCACGAAGCTCGAAAGTGCGGTGGTGTTGCGGCGATGGCGTCGATAGAACTCTCTGTCATCCGTAGCGGTTGCTTCGATCTGAAGAAGAACCTCGGCCATGGTCGGAGGAGGAGAAGCTCCTCGTCAGGACCAGCTCGGCCGCCTTAGGCGCTACGAGTCGTCCCCGCCATCTGTTACAAGAAATTTCGGTTAGCAACTAAACTCGAAAATCAAAGCCTTAAAGGAAACAAAAGCGATCGACTAGGGAATGGAATATCACCCTAAGCGAAAGCCAAAACCGCGAGTAAATTAACTTTAGAAGCTTCTACAAGACTCTAAAACAACCAAGAAACCCCAAAAGCAAGGCTCAACTTCTCAACTCAACTAACCCGTATTGAATGAGCAGTAATTGATCGAGAAGATTAAAATCAGATTGTGAGATGAGATCTAAAACTATTAGAGAGCAAGGTTAATGCAGCGAAATAAGTGTTAGATACTTAGCTAACTAGTATCACATCTTACCCTTTTATTCCCACAAGTTTTAGTTGATTTAACCTCTCATTTTCTATCCTATTTAGAACCTTTGAGCTTGCTGTCCAGGAAATTGGCGCTTGCTGTCCAGATTTTGCATCAAGCTTCGATCGAAATTGTCCTTTCGAAGCTTCAAAACCTTGTAGATGGGCAGCTAATACTTCAATTTGCCAAACTCATTGATTCCCCAAAACCCCATTAATCGATAACAACTATTTTGTAGAAGGAAGAGAGAAAACAACTTTTAAAACTCAAATTAGAGTGAGATGAGAAGAAAGCTAAGATAGATGAGGAGTAAAATGTGAGAGTTTTCTTAAGCTTTCAAAACTCATTTGATATTTTGAAATTAGGTTTTCAAAATACCTAAAAGATTTACCAAGCTTGCGTTACTACGGTCGATATAGCTCGATACCAACTTTTGTGAGCACCGGATTTATTAAGCTCATAATACTTAGTCATCCAATTGACCCTAGTATTATCAACCAAATAAACCAGGTCTCGAGAGATGTATACTCCCGAATGCGTTATACATACCTCACAACAAAAGAATGTATCAATTCCATACAACACATAGAACATAAGCAACAAACCAGAAGTTAATATTAATAAGGATAGGTTATTACAAAAGAGGGGCCCTTAGGCCAAATAACAACAAAACTACAAAGATAACAGCGGAAGCAAAAGTGCCATAAAGATGGCTATAATACAAAGCCAATCGGTGTGCCTTAACCCCTAGGCATCGTGACCGACCGCCAAGCTAGTCGTCGAAGAAAGCGCAACACGTGGCGCAAAAGAGAGGCTCTAGGAGCTCTCCTTCTTCCTCTGCAACAAAAGCCATAAAATTGCCACAACCACGGCGGATGAGTACATAAAGTACTCCATAAGACTTACGTGTGAGATAACAGAACTATAAATAGCTACATGCAAGCTTTATTTAAGTGGAGGAGGCTTTGGACTCATTTTAGCATAAAGCAACATTTATTTGCAATAACATAATAGATTGAAGGCAATTTGGCAAAGCATTTTTAAATGTTGAAGTAACAACGAGATAATAACATAGTAACAACAACAAGATCAACACGAAGTGACTAACCCAATAGTCACCACAACAATAGCATGAACTTCCGTTCATACCAACCATGTCAAGTTTTAATTAAAGGTTGTAGTCTAATTCTTACGGAAATAACCAAGCGTGTCCATAACCTAGGGCGAGGCTATTGAATAGTTTTATCCTGCGGGGTGTACCAATGTACCCACACGTCGGACCGCCTTTCCTTTAAGCACACTACCTTAGGTGTCTTGCACAACTAAGTCCTCTGAGACATTTCAATGGACAATGCTAATTAAAAGTCGCACAACCCACGGGAGAAAGAGACATCACACAACCTTCCGGAAGCTAATGCTCCTCCCACATCACACACACATTTTATCTTTAAAACACACCAACCGAGCGACCCCAATTAACACCGCCCAAAGTACTTAGTCAAGAGGGGTTCCATATGCCCCTCGTGTGGTTAGCACATAAAATTGCTTGGATCAATGGCGCAAGAATTAGGTCCTTGTTGACTCGGGCATACCACCACATCCAAAACCACACCATCCATCCAATATGCCCAAGTCTAAATCAATCTTTTATTTTCAGTTTTTATTTTACAAATTAATCAAAGCACAAGTGCTGGACATATAGGAGTAATAATCAGTTTTGAGTGATCAAGACCATCGACTAAGTCGATGATCGCCCATTCTACCGAAAACTAAGCATGTCTAAGCAATTTAAATCGAAACTACTAAGTGATAGGAGCTCATCCAACGAGCTCAAACCACAGCAAATAACCTAGGCTCATGGTAGTAGAGGATAAACAATTCCTCAGATTATGCAACTATAGGCGTGCTAGCGACATTTAACACAAAGTAGCATGCATACATAGAAGTAAAACGATATATTAAGCTTTAAAGTAATGGGACAATGATGGAAATGATCAAACTGCTTGCCTTGCTGTTGCTGGTCAATTTGTTGCGGAGGGTCACTCTCGGGATCACCACAAATGTCGAAACCTAACGGAAAGGCGAGAAAGAACCGATAAAACGACGAAAAACAACAAAGACAGCACAACAAACGAACTCCAAATTCTCTGAATTTTCTACAGCAACAAGAGGGTGATTTTTAGGAATATTGCAACAAGAACCAATTGATTTGGATTCTCAATGCAAAAGTTATGAGCAAAACAATTCTGCTCAGCCCTAAAATACCAAACTGCACTATTCATTAATTTAATTAAGAGGCAACATTTTCTAGAACAGAAGTGAAGCTGAAATTTTTACTGTAAAACCAGCACCTCATGAGATGAATAACACAATTGAGTTCATCTCATTTGGAGCTATATTGCACTTTCTATAATTTTTCAAAAACAAGAACTTGAACAAAATTATAATGCACAAGTCCTCATTTTTATAACAGCAACAAGCTCAAAACTAATTTTCACAGTGAGTTCATTATTAGAGGAAACCAACAAAGTTGGTCTCACTCAAAAATAATCTACAGAGCATTAGTTTTGTATTTTACAAGTTAAGCATTGATTTAAGTGTATATTTTAAAGTTGGTTTTAAAATCTAATGGCAAACTGTGCTCTGGAGTTGAACTCAACTTACAATCATTTTTGGATTAAAGTCAAGTCCAAGACAGAGCCAACATACTTTGAATGACCTCATTTGGATTAAAAATGAAAAAGATATGGAATTCTAAAGCTTATACCTTATTACATTTATAATTAAAACTTTCTTTGGAATTCCTAAGAAAATTCACAAGGACACAGGAGGTCGTGAGCCACAGATCACAGATCTAACGGCTCGAGACCTCCCGGAGAACAACACACACGTGCACGTGAGGTCCAGAGGTCTGGACCTCCTAATGCTTACATGCGCGAGGTGTGGAGAGGTCGTGGCCGTAGATGGGAAATCCAGCGGACCTAGCGATGGGGAGGTCCTGAGCGGACCAGATCTAAAGGGAGGTCCTCAGCGGTGAGATGACCTCGAGGAGGTCCTAAGCGGTAGATCTAAACATCCACAGACCTCCGGGGAGTGCGGATGGTCGAGATCGCAGGGGAGGTCCTAGGCGCTCGAGATCTCCTCGGAGGAGGTGCGGGCGTCCCAGCCCAGCAAGCACGCCGCTTGGACAAAACATAAATGCGCACAGGACCACGAGGAGGTCCGCGCAAGCGATCTTAAATGCACGCACAAGGGTGGATTAACGGCGGTTAAGGCGCCAATGATCGCGATTGAGCAATGATTAAGCGCAATCAAAGGCGAGGATCTCGTCCTAAAGCGACAACGACAGCTGCGTTGCGTCAGACAAAAATCGAGCTCAAAGATTTGGTTCTCGCCGGCGATGTAGACCTCGCCATGACCTCCAATGGTACCACCGAGTGCACAATAGCGTTGCACACTCGGTGGACCTCCTCAGCAACGGCGACGCGGCTTTGAGCAGCCGTGAGCCGGAAAGGCAAATTGACCAACCGACGGCCAAACACCGAAAAGCAAAATGAAGCTCATGCGACATTCAAGCTTGTGCCAAGAAAGCTCATAAAAATCATTCAGCGGTGCCAGCAACTAAGGACTACAGGAGGAGTACAGGAGGTCCTAAGGTCTTTGGGAGGTCGTGGAGGTGATGGTGGAGTTGGGGAAGACAATGAAGCTTCACTGACCTAAGGCTCGGCTCGGCTCTAGCTTTGTCCACCTCTGAAAAAGGCCCAAACAAATTTGGTTAGGGCTTGGTCCCGAGGAAAGGCACAAATGGAAGCAAGGAGAGGAGAAGAAATCTCCAGCGACCCTTGCCCACCAAGGAGCTTCAACTCCAACAATGGCGGCCAAGGAAGGTTTGATGGAGGAGATGCTCGGCCAGCGTAAGCAAGGCCAAGCTCAATGGTGTGTAAAAAAAGCCAAGAACAGATGGGGGGTTTATAGCTAGGGCAAAAGAGGTCTGGACCACGGGTTAAGCTCATGGTGAGCTTAGCCCAAGGAGGTCCTGGAAGGTCCATGGAGTTGGACAAGATGGATGGAGACGAGTAGGTAGGTCGAGCATGGGCTAGGGCGGAAAGGCAGCGACACGCATTAAATGCGCAGGCATAGAGCCGTTGGACAAGACATGCCATGACCTCCTCATCTGCCATGGCGCGTCTTGGCGCTAGAGCTAGGAGAAGAACATGGCATACCTCCCAACCGTTGGATAAGAACACGAGGAGGACATGACCATCGGATTTGATTTGAAGCAGTGAGGTTCAAAATGGAAGGAGGAGGTCCTGACCACCCGATTTGGAAAGGGAGGTCGTGGCCCTCCGATTTCCTCTTATGATCATGCGTGGAAAAAGGGGCAGAGGTCCAAGGCGTTGGATTTCAATCCAGCAGTGCGGACCTCGAGGAGGACTTAACGCCTGCGGCCTTAGAACATGAGGGGAGGTCATGGCCTTAGGATTCAAATCCAAGGGCACACAACCAAAAGGGAGGTTTGAGGTGTTGCAAAGCGAGAGTCAAGACCCTTGGATTTTGATCAACGGTCTTGACCAAGAAAGGAGGTCGATGCCTTGCGCGTGGCGCAAGGGAGGTCTTGAGCTTGCGCAACAAACAAGGGAGGTCATGGCCATTAGATCTAGATCTAAGAACAACGACCTCACGTCTTGTGAGGAGGTCGATGTGCATAAGACAAGGAGGAGGTCGTGGCCGTGGATTTTAATCACGGTGCACAACATGAGATAGGGAGGTCTTGTCGCCTGGATATTTTGAGGGGGAGGTCGTGGGCTGTTGGATCTGATCCAGCGGCTCACGACTGGGTTAGGTGGGAGGTTTGCTTGTTTTATCGGTGAGGGAGGTCGGGGCCATGGATCTTGGATCCAAGGGCAATGACCTCAATAAAATGAGGAGGTCTTCATTTGTGATGTTTCACGAGAGGAGGTCGTGGCCTTTGGATTGAATCCAGCAGCTCGACCTACGACTGATCAAGGTGGAGGGAGGTCGAGATGGGGTTGGGTTGGGACCGGCTTTGCAAAGTGGCTAGCCCAAGGAGCGATGTAGGCTTTTAAATTTAGTTTTTAACAAATTGAAACTTATCGAATTATTTGAGATAGCAAATGAACTCCAAATTTAATGAAATTTTAACTGGAGCTTGCTGACAATGAGATCAACCTTGCATAAAATTTCCAGAGGTTATTATGCAATGCACCTTTCTCAGGAAATTCGTTAAGGTTGTTTAAAGGATTGTTTTACCTCCAAAATTTATCAAACTAGTTTTACAACTTGTGATATTTTTCAGAGGGGTCCCACATCAGTTTTAGGACCAAGGAAAATACTTTCCAATTGTTGGGCACAAGATTTAAGATAATTGGAAAAGGAATTTGACTTTTGGTCAACAAGAGCTTTGTGTTTTTGGACTACACAACTCTTGGACAAGAATTACATGAGGTTTTAGGGGTTTTCAAGTTGTGAGAAAAAGTTTTAATTTCTACACATACAATTATACTTGAATAACCCAAATTATACAGTTGGGATGTTACAGATACCAAGATGATACGGGGGATGTGTTCGATCTTCACGGTGTAGGATCGATGATAACTTTGGATCATGCAACTGATGAACCGATGGCGCCAACCAACATCAAAACGACAACCTCGACAAAAGAATTCACCCAACCACACGCTTGTGATCCCGTCTACCCGATCACACAAAGTAGATGTGTCGCTACTCTGCAAAACACAAGGAATCACAAGAGCAATGGAGCGGCTGTGATTAGAACTCCCTATTCTAGTGGGGGTAATATTGCTCAAACCCTATAATCAAGAATATAATGAAATCTGAAAATATGACGTCCCCTCCCACAAGACGGCGCAGCCTCAGCTTTAATAGTTGGCCAAATTATGCGCACAAAAGGCAAGCGAATCAAACAAAACAACGGACTCAAAAGTCTTGGTGCTAAATGAATTACATGGCGAGCAGCCACCCCACACGTTCCTTCCAAATGCATGTGCATGGTGGCCTTTCCTTTGGTTGCGCATGCGATAGCTTTGAAGCCTTCCTTGGTAGCATGGATCTTTGGAGCTTAGTCTTTCCTTGTGAATACATGCACATGAACATGCATTTAATACATACATGCATGTCACTCTTTCCTCTTGACGTTTGCATATCTTCTTGGTTTGGTCCACTTGAGAACACTAATTCCATACATGAATAGTACTTAACTTTTGGACACGCCATCAAACATAGGTTTACATTAGTAGCGGCAACTTCTTTTCTTTGGCCTGATATGGTCTCCCATG
Organism: Phyllostachys edulis; assembly: GCA_036346405.1. NCBI lineage: Eukaryota > Viridiplantae > Streptophyta > Magnoliopsida > Poales > Poaceae > Phyllostachys > Phyllostachys edulis. The sequence goes on along the minus strand of JAYEVD010000132.1, from coordinate 96,872 downwards.
CTTCTATACGTATAAAACTGCACACACACAATATGAGACTATTAGGCAGTAAAATATATTCATTAGAATCAAGATTAAAATTAATTAAGAGCGAGTTCACCTACTGATTAATTAATTTAGCTCTTGCTTGTGTAATCGGTCCAATCGGGATGTCCTCATCACAGTTTCTCAAATTTAAAGTGAATATAGACCATCTCGTATGTCCTTTGTCGGGACCCAAAATTTTAATTACGGACCCTCGTGTTTGATGCACTAGCCTAGGATAATGCTAGTGCACAAGGTGTCAACAAGGATGAATATCGATCCACATAGCGAATAGTAACTTAAGCGAATAGTTTGATTAATAAATAATGGTTTGACCTTATGGTCGAGTTTACAATTATTAAGCCACGCAGAACTAACAGAGAAATAAAGCGTGAAACAAAACGGCGGTGTCCCATCGATTCACCACAGGCAACCGACTGGGATCTAGACCTCACGATCAGGCACCTTCGATAAACTCCTCCTCGAATGCTGGTGAAGACTCCTCCTCTTCTGCTTGATTTATTTTAAAGCAAGCGTGAGTACACACCGTACTACAGAAGTCACACCACAGAAATGCAAATATACATACAAGCTTATTACAAGGGAATGGCATTTTGTGGTTATTTTGCAGAAATGCAACATTTGCAATTGAATACAATAATAGATTGAAAGCAGGTAAAACAAATAGACAATAATAATAATTTTAACAGTTGATTTCACAAAGACACACACAGCCTAACAGATTATTCACATAGCCATATGATTTAGATCACCTGACTCCTTCCCACACGCTTTTAAGATCTACCCCTCGTGTGAAATCCCCGAGCATTGTCCATAACCGAGGACGCGGCTATTCGAATAGATTTGTTTACACTCTGCAGAGTTTGTACACTTTACCCACAAGATACAACCAATGTTGCAAGCACTAATCGTAACAAAACATTTGAAACTTCATCCTAACATAGATGCTCCCGATGTGCTTATGTCATACCAAACCATACCGGTGTATGGTACAACACACACCGTTAGACGAGGAAGCGGCCGAACCGTCCATGATGCGACTACATGGTAGCACACACCCCCACCCTATTCACATAGCCTAACCTACCTTTGAGCAATCCATGCTAAGAATTAAGTATCTTACTATGCTAGGCCCGTCCCATAACAGGCATGTGGTTGTACAGAGGCTCGATTCGATGGTGCACAAAGTTCGGTCCTTAAATGGTGAGGCAAGACTTCCATTGTTCTAACTAAGGCACCTGAGATAAATATGACACACTGATTCACAAGCCCATATCACATAGCCACCATGTCACACAGTTCCTTCCACTTGCCTCGGTCTAAACCTTTTTCCCACCCGGTTGAATTAAGTGCAACACATGCCACAAAGACACATAGTGCACAGATTATTACAAAGTTACATAGTCACTTAGTCAAGTTAATAATTGCACTTTACATGAATAGGTGATTAAGTGGCATGGCTAAGCAATCTAATCGTACTAACCAACCCACGTTGGTGCTATAATATTACCAACTAAATATCAACTAGGGTGACAAAGGATCAAGACATAACAAGTTACACAAGGAAGGCATAACAGATTGGACTTAATAGCTAATCCCAAAAGCATTTAAATAATTACTTGAAATAAAATGCAATACTTTGAATTAAAATAATATTTGGAAAACTGGGATTCAACATGGTCAAAGCACGACTTGCCTTGGAATAGATCTAGCAATTGATCTTGGTCTTGATGTGTTCCTTCTTCTTCAAATCTTTCGAAGCGTCAAGTCTACTGCATAACGAAGTAAATAAAGAAAATAAATAAATAACAGAAGCAAAACAACTCCAAAAATAAAAATCTCCATTAAATAGATCTTGAATTTATAGGAATTTAGAAATTTGAATGGACTGATTTGGAGTTAGGATGCAAAAGTTATGAGGTTTGGAAGTTGGAATCTAAAAAAACCCTAGAAATTGAATTTATTGAAATTCGAATTATTCTTTAAAAGAAAAACCAGATTATTGCGCAATCTTTGGCGTCGTGAAGGATTTCGAGAAAAGATAAATAAAATGAAAAATCTGGACGTGTGGGACCCACACGTCGGTGACTCGCACTCACGGTGGACCAAGTCCACCGAGCCTTCAGATCTGGTCGGCCGAGGTGGCGCAAGCTAAGGCGTGCGTGGCACGCCTGGCGCTCTCGTAGGCGACACGTCGCACACCTGCATCGATGAGGCGGCCCGGCAGTGAGGCGAGGCGTGGGCGAAGATCTGGGCGTCCACCCAGATCGGACGGCTGCGAAGGAGTGGGCCGGGTGAACAGGAATGGGCTGAGTAGATTCGGCCCAAACACTATTTGGAGATTTTAAATAGCTTTTCCATTTTAGAAAATACTGAGAATTCAAATAAGCAATAGAAATTAGCAAATGAACTTGGAAAAATTCTAGAAAATTCTAGAAAATATATCCAAGCACATAGAATCCAAATAAAATAGTTTTGATAATAGTTGATGTTGAGATTAATCATATTAAATTATTTTTGATTTATGAAAGTCCCAATTAAGCTTTATTAATTCAAATAAAATTGGTGAAATTTTCGAGGGACCTAAACTAATCAAAAGATTTTTGAAAAGCCAAATTTTGGGACGTTACAAACCTCCCCCCTTAAAGGAATCTCATCCCCGAGATTGGTGGCTATAGAATAGGTTAAAGAACTTCGACCTTGGGTTCTCTTACGGCTTTCAATCTGTTTGACTTTGTGAAGCGCTCTTCGAACTCTTACGGAACAACACCTTGCTTCTTCTTGAACTTCTTGCTTCAACGAAACTTGACAAAGCGGCTCTTGGCGGAAAGCATCTTGAAACTCGATTGCTTCTAGCAGAATGCCGCTTGATCGGTGCTTGAAGACACTTACGGAGTTGAGGAGATCCTATTCTTGTTGACAACTCAAGTTGATAGCGACTCTTCTTCTGAGCTTCGAAATCTGAACAGACTGAGACACCTCTGTCACCTCTGTCGTACAATCCTTAACACAGATCTTCAACAGGTATCCTGACGATAGACATGGCTGCGAGGGTGATAATCTGCATAATACGCATAGCTTTTCAGCCTGAACTAGGCTACTCACAATCCCTTTAGGATTAAAGACTCTTGGTCTTCTACTTCATGATTAGTGCAAAATCCACATTCTTTGTGATCTGATCTGCCGTTAGCTGAGTAATGACTTACAAACAACCACTGCAAATTTCAGATGGTGACAAGCTCGCGAATCGTGACATTTGGTCTTTGTGGGAAACTTTGCACACAACACGGGCTTGACCTGGTACCGTGAGTAAGGCACAACTCATTAATCTTTTAATCTGTCCGCTGGCCTGGGCGGTACACAGTACTGAACTGGAACGAGTATCCAAGGCTTCATAGACACTCTGTCGCTGACACGGGGTAAACTGGTATTCTCGGTCCAACACTAACTTTTCTGGCACGCTGTGCAAATTGATCATCTCTGTCGATCTGGCACCATACCAACTTTGGTGAATACAATCTCTATCGTATACAATCTCTGTCGTATACCACTTTGCTAGACGGTCTCCAAACTCAGTGATATTACTAGGAATGAAACGGCAAATTTCTTTGACAAACTTTCTGGTCGAGACTGATTTTCTAGTGTCAGTTTGAACTCTATGGTTCAACAAATATCCTTTTGCACTGACTCAAGACTCAACTTCTGACTTTCACAAGTAACTTTAGCTAACTGAACAATAGATTATTGCGATAGCTCTTCTGAAATTCTCACTGACTCAGTTCACTTCTGGCGATCTGGGCGATCATGTTCTTTTACCAAGATGAGGGTCTTGACTATTTTGAAATGACTGCTTTACTAATTTTCAACTGACACTGTCTTGTCCACTGATGATCCTGGGGAAAGCTGAAATTCTCACTCATAACTTGAACAAGCTGACTCTAAGGTCCTAAAGATTAGCTCCTGAATAGACTGAAATTCTCGCACATCCTTGTGCTAACAATCATCATGACAGCTCACATTGGTGCTTGACAAAACGGAAGAACTTGATTTGATACTGCCTTTATCTAAGGGAAATCATCTGATCTGCTCTATCATTTCTATAAACTCTTTTAACAACTTTTGGCGTTCTTGCATCTGGAGTGAGTGACTGGTTCTTCTGAGGACACTGGCTGATGTAGTGACCCTTTCCACGACAACTGTAGCATACACGGGTCGAAGCTTGTGACTTTTCTGATGAGACTATGGTAGAACGACTATTCTGGTATTCTTCCACGGACATATCTTGCACTGACAAAGGTTTGCCTTCTTTTGCTAATGCTCTGACTGTGGCTCAAAAATTTTCTCGCTGATGTTGTGTTGCAGAAGTCAATATTGAATACATGGGGCCTTGGCTTGGACAATGATCATCGCCTTCACATAAGAAGCATGTGATCTTGCTCATTGGACATTCTCCAACGGAATGGTTTCCTTCACAACTAGAACAATTGATATTGCGCTCATCGGCACTATGACCTATTTCTCCACAACGGATACATGCACATTCTTCTGACTTGTCTGGCTGGCAGCACTTTAAATGACAACGACTAGGTTTGGTGTAGGATATCTGAATATCAGGTTTCTCTTGATCAATCTTGTTTGATGTTGCATCTTTGTTAAAAGCAAGGTGAACTCGACGGTGATGGTGCCTTGTCTGATAGGTGGCGCGAAACTTTTCCCACCAATCTAATGCAACTCCTTCCAATTGATGAGTAGCGTAGAGAACTTCCTCATCATCATGCCTTTGCTGTGAGTTAGCTTTTCCCTATGGTGCGAATCCAAGATTCTTCATTCTTGAGCTCATCTGATCCTTTAAAGACAGGTAGCTTGGTCAACATGAACTTTGCAAGCTTGAACCAAGGGTGTCTTTGTTGGGATAACGAACATGCATTACTATAAGCATTAGTCTTGTCTAATGGTTGCATCATCGGCATGGGCTAACTCTGGGGCAAGAAACTGGCTCGGGTTCTGATGTGTCACTACTAGCACTGGAGATAGTTGCTGGTTGTCATCTGCTCTTGTACTGACACTGGCGACGGTGCGATGACATGCTTGATTATTCTGATTCCTCAAATTGACTAAAGTAGCGGTGGTCTGATTCTGCTGGGTCATCATGTTGTTCATGTTCTGCATCATCGCGTTCATGAATTGAGTCTGAGCTACCAAGAATTGTTCCATGACTGGATCTGCTACTCCTGATACTGGCAACTGTCCCCTGGGATTGATGAGATCTGAGCTGATACGGACTGTCTCGAGGTTACTGACAGGGTTGGCTTCACTAAGGCTCTTCATCTGCTTGCTGACTAGGGCTAATAGATGAGAGGGAAAAGCACAAGGTATGGGAAGACAATCTACTAAGGGAGCAGGTTTAACCCAAGGAACACCAAGAAACACACAAATAGCCGGAGAGCTATTAAGAAGGATAAAGACCACACGCCATCATGTTCATAACCCCTAAGGCCAAGGACCTCCATTGTCGTAAGGATTCCAGAGATTACATCATAAGTATCCTGATCGGATGAGGTCATGTATCGATACTCGACCGGATATTTGCTTTCGTAAAGCAATAAACTAGCATTCGGATATAACTCCGAGTATATTCCTTACCATGTGATGAATGGAACACATGTCATATTTGTTCCATACCACGCGACGTTTCATAGTCCTAAGACGCTGACAACAACCACCATACGGTTGAGTGTCTCTCAAGTGCATAACTACCGAACGGTTGGTACCTCATCAACTGCTGCCTCCCTCTGACCGGACGCGTCACTTCCCAACAGACGTCTTCTCTAGGAGTAATGCTTGCCACCCTTGACGGTTTTTAAAGATGGACCACGGAGCAGATTAGGGAGATTAGATTGAAGCAAGGCAATCGGCATTAGATTCATGTTTCAAGTTTGATTCAACTGCATAGCAAGCATTACGCTCAGTGTAAATAGGATTAGTCCACTACCTCGTCGTGGGCACCCCTTGTAATGGCCAGTTCATAGCAATAAAGAGCAGTCCGATTCTCTCAAGAAGAACTCTTTGCCATTTTCTCTATTTATTTAAATAAAATCGGTGACTCGATCGTGACACATACCATTATCATTATCACGACATTTAAATAAGCATAAATAAATGTCATGATAATTTAATTGTAAAGACAAGTGACAAACAAACTAATATCTACCATTCTACTATACACTTGACTTTTAGCCACGGAAACCCAAATGATGCAAAGGCGGCACTGAACTCAAAGCAACACTCCTTGGACAAAGCCAATAAATCACCTCAAATACATGAAACAACAATACATCAATACAATACAACTCAACATCGCTCCTACGCGCAAACTCGACACACTTAACCCCTCTCTTCACCGGACAACCCACCCGCTGTCTCGGTGATCAAACAGCCATATCTTTTACTACTAGAATTCAAACATAGCAAACTCTATGTTTTATGAAACACTACACCATGGCATAGTATTAAGGGCAATAATCTGCCGGGAAAAAATTGGATTAGTGGCAAAATATGTGCCGGCAATATCAAAGAGATTTAGGGTCCCATTATCTGCCGGCAATAATTATTGTCTAGAACAACTTATCTGCTGGCAATATTTTTTTTATTAGCTACAATACATCTGCCCTAAAAAAAGTCAATAAGGTCAACATAACTGCCGGCAAAACATTGAATGGGATGTAAAAAAATTAATCGCATGAAGACTAAACAAACATATGACACAGTATCTGTAGGCAAAAAGAAATAGCCATACCATGAGGTAAAAATTGAGAGGAGATGGGCGCGAAGGTGAAAATTAAGAGGAGGTGCTGCTCCCCCACCTTATCCCCACCCAAAATTGGCTCCCTTTGCCCTCCTCCTCCCCGCCCCCTCCCAGGCGCCACCACAGCCGCTGACCCTGCCTCCTTCCTCCCCTTTGCCCTTGCCCTCCCTTCGCCCGCGCCGCCCCTTCCACCCCTTCCCGCCCTACTTGCGGCCGTGAAGAATCAAACCCGCGGCGCCCTTCGTCGAGATCGGCCGCCCGCTGGCTTATTCCCCTCCGCCTCCGTCTCCTTCCCCGTTGTCACTCTCGCTACCTCCGCCCCTCGACTTCCCCTTCGCTGCTTGCAACCATCGCCGCCTCTTCCCCTTAGCCGTCTGCGGCTTGCGTGACCGCGCCTCACCTGCTGCGTTGCTCTCCTCGCCTCACGTGTCCCCGGCGGCTCCTTTCCTCTTCCCAAGACGCAGCGCTGATGGATCTCATCACCTCGAATCCGTCGGCCGCCCGACCTCCGGGCGTCGGCAGTGATCGTCTCGGCGGCGGCTTTCGGCTTGGGAGGCCATGATGGCGTCGGCGGATCGCAAGTTGAAGAAGTCGACCACGATGCGAGATCGAGAACGAGACCATCTCCGCCGCCAAGGCTCTCGGCCCGTCAAGGCCCTCCCCGGCCTGCAGAGGAAGAAGCTAGTCTCTCTCTCTCTCTCCACGTCGCGTCATTTCTACCCTCCACAGTACTCGATTCGATCTCACGTTGTAGTCTCTGCTTCTCTTGCGGCCCGTCTCAAATGCGTCTGGTGGCGGAGCATCCACGAGCTTCGCCCATGACGTGCGACGAGTTCGTTGTCTTGCCGGTTGGATCGAATTGCGTGATGTGACCTTGGATCTGTTGGCTTTAGCTGCTCTCTTGTGTCCTCCCTTTGCGAGAAAAAGCTCCCGAGGCTGCTTGTGAACAGCGTGTTTCCCAAGCTTGCCGTGTACAATCTGTGGATCGCCGGTGGCTCCATCTCTTCTCATGGTAAGTGTGCTATCCTCTACCGCTTTCGTTGGTATCATATTCCATATAGACAGCGCATTTACTCTGTGGAAATGGAACTGAGATCACTCCCGAAAAATTTAGCTATGATAGCACCACAATGCGTTGCCATTGAAATTTGAGAAGTTTCATGCTCACCATTGGATGTATAAAATAGAGAACTTAGGTAATTAAATATGTGTTGTTAGTTGTAATTGAATTTGCACGCATAACACAGTCTATGGTTATGTTACCCTAATGATCTTGTTTACTTAAGCTACCTTTTTCCTTGCATCGACTCTGCTACAGATTTTCTGACTCCATCGACAATGTGAGGACAGAATGTTACTGCGCTATGTATACTATTATCGGCCCGTATATTGATTTGTATGCTTTTATATTGTGATCCCATTGTACATCAAAGCTATAGTATGCAAAATCGTGTTCCAATCCAACTTTTGCCACTAATTGGTACACCTAAATATTTCATTAGTCTTGCCCCTGTTTGCACCGAAATCGGTTGCGCATTTCATGCTTAGTTTTCTCAAACCCTAAACTTATCACCTCACTTCTATGAAAATGTCTCTGTGGGAAAATGGAAATATGTTTGCGACACTATAATGATAATTTTATATTCTGGCAAGCATCTTGTCTTGCATAAAAAGGCACCATATGGGCAAGTTTTTGAAAGATCTTAGTTGATTTAGGCATCATGCTAACGGTGACCATCTTCGTTATGAGCAAAGATGTATTTCATGATATCTTAATGTAGCGTTCGAAAACACAAGAAAAGTCTATGTCAACCAAATGTCTTCAATCTTTTGCCTTCTTATTTATTGTTAAGTCGCATCGCATGGTTCTTCATCATTGAGATTAATTACGATTATGGCTTACACATTCACAATAGTCTCGCATGCTTTTACTTTTCTAAGTTCATTTTCGGTCTTCTGGTTTACGGCGAGAGTTGATAGTGTTACATCGATGATATGTTTTGGATGCTTTCGGTGGGCGATACTAAATGACGGAAGAAAGGTATTTTTACCAAGCAAGGTGGCGATAAGGAGGTATTATTTAGATTCAAGAATGTGCATTTTATTTGTACACTTCTAAGTACATTTATTTGTATATACACTTAACCTTTCTTTTAAAGGTATATGGACATTCCCATGGTGTACCTTGCTAATAATAGGCATTCTTGCTACATTATACTTAACTTTGGCAACTTTTCTACATTCTATGTCAAAGATGATGGCACAACTTCGATTTATTTTGAGTGAAAATTGGAATTCTTCTTTTTCTGAATCCAAGCTCTCCTTCGATGCATTTCTAATTTGTATCAATTTATGATCTATTATCTGGGTTTAATTTACCAATTCCCAACCTGGGTTTTTTGTTACACTTGAAAATAAATGATTTGTCGGTTTGGAGCATTGTTCGATGGTGTCTTTTCTTCCTTATGTTCTATTCTTTTCCTATATTCAATGTATTATCTTCTTAACATATGTATCGAGCGAGTACTTAAATTTGTTGTCAATCTGTTCTATGAAACTTGATTACGCTTCCGCAACAAATTTAATTGATAGTATAACGTATAAGTAGGAACTAGGAACATCTTCTTTGAATTTAGTGAGAGAACAAGGAACATCTTCTTTGAATATCCAAGTTGCCCTAGAAGGGATTGCAATCCAATAGTGTCATGTATCCAGATCAAGATAAGTGTGGTGTGCTACTTGTAGGTCTCTCTTTGATGGCGGTCATGTATCATGCGGGAGATGGCGGTCTAGATTATTATGCCAACTAAGAATGATGCTTGTCCTGATTGGCTAAGCAGAAAGGCAAAGGTTATCACAGCATCTGACTTGTTTTGTCAAATGCTTTTTACTGGGTTGGATGAGTTTGGCTGCATTGTTATGCACATTCATGAAGTTTGGCTGTCCTGGTTGGATACATGTGCTGATTGCTGATTTCTGAATTTTCCATGTTTCACACTAGCATGAATTACTCATGAAACTAACTTCAGATGCCACATACCAAAAACTTCATCAATTATATATGTTAGACTACTAGAATCAAGTTCATCTTCTGTTATGGCCTTTGCTCCCATGACATCAGCCATGATATATGCATTTTTTGTTTGATGGTCATCCACAATTGTTGGTAAGGGTATCGAAAAGAAAGACAAAATGATATGAGAGTTTATAATGCTACATGATTAAATGTATCATACATTCTCATTTTGAATGTAACATATGGATATCAATGATGACATGTATTCAGGGGCAGTTTGGTTTGAGAAATGGGCTGGTCTAGAATGGGTTGATCCATCATGAGGTCATTACATGACTTTGTGGCACGACCTCATTCCTCCTTTTCTAATGGCTTCATGGTCATGACGAATGGCATGGTTTTGGAACAACTCATTCCATTCCTCAAACTAAACTGGAAGATGAGGAACATAGTTAGGATTTAATGATTAATGACAGATTGATCATTGATCCAGTGATTAATGACATAGTTCCAAATGCTAGATGCCAAGACAGATCTGTATCCTTTCATGGATGCTTGTAGCAGGTTTTGGTTGGTTTTGGTAGGAGATAGGATTCACAAGAATGTTATCCAATTCATCCATCCAGCAGCTTACCTTGTAGTTAATGCTAATGGTTATTTCCTCTTAAGTATATGCATATGACATTTATTTATATATCTTTTGTGAAAGAGCAAGCATATGATCGGTTTAGAGGCAGGTATGCGTCGTTGAATATCCAAGCTACCTTAGAAGGGATTGCAATCTAAAAGTGTCATGTAGCCAGATTGAGATAAGTGTGTCATGTAGCCAGAATTTTTTAAGGATACTCCTGAGACCATAGACAACTATAGCGAAATGGAGGGAGTATTAACTAATTGCTCATGTATTCATTAGGTCATTTGTCTTTCTATCACATGGTTAACTCGCATTTTAATTTAGATAACACAAACTTTCTCATTGGTCTAAGATGGAAGGTTTCCCTCAAGTCCACTAGTAAACATCATGATTGTTCTGTTGTACCGACAAGTAAAAGATGTCTGGTTGGATGTCTTGAAAACTAGCAAGGAGAATATTGAATACATGTGCTAATTTACTGCGTCCATTTAGTATAATCAATTCTAATCTTGCGAGTATAAGTGGTACAATAATTACGAAAATTCTAATAAGTGGTACAATGATTTGAATTTTCCATGTTTCACACTAGCATGAATTACTCATGAAACTAACCCGGATGCCACATACCAAAAACTTCATCAATTATATATGTTACTACTAGAATCAAGTTCATCTTCCGTTATGACCTTTGCTCCCATGACATCACCATGATATATGCATTTTTGTTTGATGGTCATCCACAATTGTTGGTAAGGGTATCTCAAAGAAAGAGACAAAATGATATGAGAGTTTATAATGCTACATGATTAAATTAAATCGGAAGATGAGGAACATAGTTAGGATGTAAGCATCCATCTATTGTATCCACCTTCAATTTGTTTCCTCAAGTAATGTACTTCCATTTATTTAAATCTGCAGATAAAAGAAGATCGGAAGTCAGTGGGGCCATCACAACAAGTTGGACGAACACGAGGTAATTCCAGCAATTAAATAGCTAAGTAGTTTAAACATCGTAATAGCTGTTAGTAAATGATCCAAGATCTTCTCTAGCCCTACATCACATTTTCTTAATTCTTTTATGATTGCAAATACATGGTCCTAAAACAAGAGAAGGAGGGGGTACCTGTCCTCCCGCTATGCCAAATGCTCCAATGATAACGAATTATAAGTAGTCCTATTTAGACCATAACGGAGTAACAAAAAAATTACTACTAGTAGTGCATTCTATGCGTGGTAGTGCTGCTACCATTTCACTTGCCTCATAGGTTGGCACTACAATAATTAAGAAAATTCTAATAAGTGGTACAATGATTTCCTACGCAAGTCCATGCAGAAAAACCATAGTTTTTTTTTACCACAAGTAGCAAGGATTGTTTAGTGTTAGTGTTACCCAAAAAGCGAGAGACTTTTCGTATACATAGTAGTATGCATAACTTTTGTTCTTCTTATTACGACCTGCTATCTGCATAATTTTATTCTCAATATATATGTGCTCGAATATCTGAAGTTACAACTCAACTAGTTCGATTATTCGGTCCACTCAACCTTTAAAACACTCAAAATCAATACTTTCTACTTCAAAATCGATTTGAGTTTGATGTATTGGCAAGTTCTTCTGCAAACACTTCAAAAATTACCTCGCTTCGATTTCATTTACACTCGCTCAATATTAACACTCTGTCAATGCCGAACTCATATGGGTTGATTTCGCACAATAATAATACAATCTTTGGTGAAGGCAACCAAGAACCACCCCGTGGTCGATTAACCACCACATCCATCGATAAATAAGTGAATAATCCAACTGGGTTGATTTATGCGATTCTTGTCAATCTTATCATTACCGCTTGTTCTCATGGGATTGGGAAACCAGATGATAAAAGAACTGAAAGCAAATTCTGCGTGTCTAGTTACTGATTTTTTAGAAGCCAACTTCTACTAAAACATCGAAGTCACTGATTAGCTCGTGCACTTTTAGGAAATGACTGTTAAGGGTGGTAGTGTAATGTAATGCTATTTTTTTGGCAATAAAATAACGAAAAACTCATACAACAAGAGATATATGGTTTGTGGTTATTGACTTCTCGAATTTCTTTTCAGGTACAAAACATAAGGGCTGTTGAAGTTATTGTTTGCTGATGGAGTGATCGTCCTTATTTTTCAAATGCTGATAGTATGATGATTTCATTGTCGACTTCTTTTGCGTAGATGTTTTGTAAATACCAATGATAGACTAATATTATGGTAGAAGGCGCTTGAGAATTTACATGTGCCAAGAATAGACTAGTATTGTCAATTTTTTTGTGTGGATGTTTTGTATATGCCAAGGAGATCGTGGCTATATTAAAATGCTTAGAATTCTGAAATTGCATGTGTATGGTGTACTGCACATGTACTGTTATACTTATCAGAAATATCATATTTTAGGTTTATGCAATTTGCATCATCTGAATTTCATCTATGTGTTGCAGCTGTATTTGACTGTTGATATGATATTTTCTAAGTGGTATGATCGAGAAAATTGTATATTTTCTAAATTCTGGTTGAATGGTGCAAACTATTGAGAAAATATCTTGGCGGCGTAATTAAATTATATTGGTATTTTATATGTATATAGGTGTCTATTCAAGGGGACAATACACAATCTAGGGCGGTTAAGCGTCGAATAAGTCTAATTGCGGGAAAACAAACTTATCTAGGGCATGTTAATCGCCGCAAAACATACAATCGAGGGCATGTTAATCGCGGCAAAACATACAATCGAGGGCATGTTAATCGCCGCAAAACATACAATCTAGGGCATGTTAATCGCCGCAATACATATAATCACGAAAACTCCAATCGCCGAAAACTCCAATCTGAGGAAACTCTAATCGCGGGAAAACCAACTTATCTAGGGCACTTTAATGCCGAATACACATATCTGCCGAAATGTCTTTCCGGCAGACACTTTTTATCGGCGTAATAATAGCCGAGAATACACATTCGGCGAGATAAATTGCGGAAAAGCTGTTTTCGGCGGTTGCATTGCCTTAATATTGTGCCATGGTGTAGTGAAATCTACACACAATTTTATACACTTTCCTAGTTATTACCATAATTTAATTCGTCCCATCTATCGTATGAACTAAACCTATCTACACAACTCTCGCTAAAGGTGATGGAATTACGACAAAGAACGCTCGAAGTCATAACCTACAACTTTTGTGACATGAAAAAGTTATGAAACAGGACGTAGATACCTCAAAAATCCCTCACAAGGCTCAACAACACAATTCACCAAAACATGACATCACCAATTTATCAAATCCCACTCTTGATTTTCCCTAATATTTGATTAAACATCAATATAATAACATGGCAATAATTCTGGTCGGCACCCTCAATAGCGGATGACGAACATGATTGGATCACGAAACCCTAACTTCTTCCTCTTCCCTTGCTTCCTTCTCCTTCTTGGTGCTTTGCTCCCCTTGCTCCTCCTCGGTCAGCAGTAGCACCCAGAAACAACCCACAACAGGACATCATAGCAACGCAGAAGACTACCGATCGATCAGAGAGGCTACAGGAGGTGGCGCGACGCTAGGGCAAGAGGCGGGCAATGGTTAAGTTTTGTGTAGGGTTAGGGTTCGGTTTGGTTGTGAGGATCCACGGGTTATTTTCATAAGATCGAGGTCTTTCCGGTCTTACAAAAATAACTCTGAGCCTCAGGGGATTGAAATCCAACTTAACTCTATTTAAGTTAGAAGACCCAGCTGAGCTAGAGCCCTGGTAACCATGCATACCGCTCCTCTGTGGGTACTACATGGTAGTCAGCTCTCCAACAGCCGAATACACATTTAAAAGAATTAAAGAGGATCTTAAAACAGCGGATCTGTGTCTCGTGTTGGCTTCTAAGATCATTGACAAATACGCACATACCCTCATCATCGTTCACGTGTGCGATCGATCGATGTACCATTCTGCACAATGGCATCGTATCTTCTGATGTTCTAATCGGCCAGTGGCCACTCGTTATCTGTGGCCGAATTTGCTCCGGTGGCCATATATATTGCGAAAGATACTACGGTCCCCATGTCATTAGCGCGACATCAACCTTGTCTTGGAATCTCAAGCATGTAGACAAGAGCGAGCATTGCCACGTGTCACATTTATTGTAATTGACCTCTCAACTAACCTGGAGTACCAGCCTTGTCAAATGGATTGCATCTTCACTGAACATTACAAAAGAGAAAACCTCGGATGCTACAGCTTTGTCGGATTTCATGCACATGTGATTCTCACTCAGCTACTATATATGCTACCCTACCCATATAAAACCCGGTGCACGGTTGCTATTCTACAAGCACAAACTACTCATATTCTCTAGCTAGTTGCTGTTGTTGAACAGTATGCAATCATACAGTACTACACATATACATGGTGTCTCCTAAGACGGCACCTGTGTTTCACCCCATGGTGTGGGGCGACTTCTTTATCAATTATCACCCACAGCCATAAATGGCATGCTCTTATGCTCATATACATTTCTTCTACCAGAGAAAAAGAATACTTGCTTGAAATTTGTTGTTTGTTGTTGCCTCCTTTTGATGCATATGTCATTTGCTCCTTGTTACTTTGCAATGAATATTCCAGTATTTCCACACACCAACATGTTATTTTATTCCATTTCTACACATAAACATGTCCTCTAACTGTTTCATGCAATTTAAGTTACCACGCATGATTTGCCAAAAAAAAAAACAAAGGACAATTTAAACCACATGTCATGTATTATTCAAGCTGCTGACACTATACGATCGTTTTTTATGTACCATGAGATCAAATAGATGTGATCTTGTTTCTCCTTTCTACCTCATTTTACCTAACTTATCCAACCGCCACCAAACAAGCTCCCCTTTCCACCTCCCTTCCTTCTCGCTGCCGCCGTCGGCAACCGCCGGCTGGTCAGCAGCCGCGGCAGGGCTTCTTCTTCTCGATAGTGGTGTCTAATCTGCATTGCGCTCCCGACGCCCGATGTTTGTCCGCCGATTTTCAACGATGTGGACTTTCGTCGGGGTTGGATCTGGGGCCCTTCTCCATCAGCTCGTCTTCAGGCATGGTGATTCGGGGCCCTTCTCCGTTGGCTTCTTTCGGCGGTGCAGCTTCGTCGATGGCGTGAGGACGGAGGTGGCGCGGTGCAGATCTAGATTTGGCGCAGTTGGTAGAGATCGCGACAGCTCGGTGGCTGTGGCTTGTGCGGCGCTCGACTCCTCCCCGGTAGACGGTTGTTAACCGGTCGATGCGTGGGCTGCGGTGGACTTCGCCTTCCTTTGGTGCTAGCGGTGGTTGGCCGTTGGGAATGTTGCGGACATCGTCTTAGCGATCTCGCCTTCATTGATTGGATCCAGCGATGAGGTCGTGTTGTAGCGTGGTCTTGGAGCGCTGGTACCTTCGATCTGGGGTGAAAACTCTTGATCTGGCCTTCACTGGTTGGATCCGGCAACGACGTCGATCTGACCGGTGTTACCTTCTTGAAAGCGTTGCTTTGGAGAACCGGTACCTGAGCTTTGGAGTGAAAACTCCTGATCTGACCTTCGCTTGTTGGATCCGACGACAACGTGAGTTGTATCCCTTCTTGGATTTATCGCTACGGAGACTGGCCCATCATCACCTCTTTGCTGCGCAGCTGCTGTTCATGTGTAGATGATCTCCTAGTTGATCTCGGAGGCAAGGTTAGGTGGTCTTTTTTAGGCTAGCCTTTGCATGATAATTTGTTTGTCATTGTTGGCTTTTGTGTAATGGCTGTGTGTATTCCTTGTTAGTGTAGAGACCGGAGTTGTACTTCTATTATCTAAAAAAATATCTATGGTAGCAGTAGTCAATAGGAATGGTTGAGAGAGAGGTCTAATCAATTAAAAGAGGGGGTAACTAGGCTATTCAATGCCTGTGAGTATGTGGTGGAAAAAATGAACCTAATTGATGTGCTCCAACGTTTGGGAATATATCAACATTTCGAGGATAAGATTATCACTGCCCTAAGCAACATCCAAAGTGCTGAACTCAATAGCCCTAGCCTTCATGAAGTTGGACTACGGTTTCGCTTGCTGAGGCAGCAAGGGTTTCGGGTTTCTCATGGTATGTAGTAAAAACAAAAAGATTAAGTACATTGTTCGTTTCTCAATTTTTACTTTAGTTTAAAGTTAGTCCCTTAAGTGTAATACCGGATAGAACGTATATTCGAAGTGCTTAAACTGTGCAAAAACCAACTTATAATCCTTTTGAAGCCGACTTCGTGCCACGTGGAAAAAAAGAAAACTTTCCCCATACCACGCGCTTCATCTGCCCCTCCGTCTATGCCTTCCTCAAGGCGTCCTTCTGCGACGAGGCGCTCACCAGGTGGCACCTCCGGATGAACAGCGGCCAGACCTTCCTCCTCTACGTGTCCGCGCCGATCCAGCCGTCGAAGTCCAGCGTCACGCAGCTGGCAGCGCTTGGTTTCTCTGGCGTGATCCGGGTCGCTTACCTGCCGAACCCCACCATGGAGGCGGTTCTTGACTAGTACAGCCCGGGCTTCCTCACGGCCGGTGAGGCTAAACCGTCCCCTCTGCATCAAATACACCTGGCAAAAGCAGGGGTGGGGGACCTGCTCATGCTCGCCCACCCCCCTCCAACCTCGGCTGCTCTCAGAGGATTGCTCCATCCGGGTGCTCGATGACTTCAGGTACCGGAGCATCGACGGTGACCTGGTTGGCGTCGTGGGTGATTCTTGGCTTCTGGGACCGACCCATTGTCCCCCACATGGCATTCTATCCGGGGCATCAACGACGACGGGGTGGGCGAGATCGTCGTCACGCTATGCAAGGATGTGGACGCCCTTGCTTCCAGCCCCATCACCACCACCTCGTCCTACTTCTACGGGAAGGCGATAGCCAGGGCGGTGAGGCTGGCATTGATCACTGAGGAGGTCGGGTGCCCTGATGCCATCCCGGCGGTGCAGCAATTCTTGAGGGCCACCGTCATGCCGTGGCTGGATGGCAGCTTCCAGGGGAATGGCTTCTTGTATGATCCCTTGTGGGGCGACCTCGTCACGCAGCAGGGGATGAAGGACTCCGGCGCCGACTTCGGGTTCGGGATTTACAACGACCACCACTACCATTTGGGGTACTTCTTGTATGCCATTGCTGTGCTTGCCAAGATTGACCCGTCCTAGAGGAGGAAGTACATGCCTCATGCCTTCTCCATGGTTGCCGATTTCATGACATAGTTGCAAAAATGTGGCGTGAGCTACACCAGGCTGAGAATGTTTGATCTCTAGAAGCTGCATTCCTGGGTCGGAGGGCTGACAGAGTTTGCCGATGGGCACAACCAGGAGAGCACATCTTGTTTCTGTCTGCACAACACTAACCGCGTTCGAGACAATGGCGTCACAGACATGGTGGCATGTCCGGGAGGGCTGATAGACATGGTGCTGAGTGTGAGTGATTGTTCATGGTACGCCTCTTCGGCTCTTCAGATATGCTTGTAGTTGAAATGCTCGAATTTCAGCGTGAGAGAGTTGTTGGTTTGCTGAAAGATATAGAGTTGTTGTTCATTGCGCTTTAAACTTCACGATGCTATACTTTTATTCTTTTTTATTTGAATAAAAGTAGTTATTGTCATGAGATGTTCATGTTTATATGAGTACTTTGCTTTCAAAAGTTTTAGTTGCTTGGTCTCTGAAACTATGTTCATTGGTAAGGTGACATTACCTTGCAGCTAGCATACATGGAGGGAGCTTTATATGCTTAGCAACTCAACACAATGTTGGATTGTTGATGAGTGTTTCCAGCTTAACAGTTTGGTGCGGTTCCAGAAATAGTTACTAACATTGCAAGCTGTTTCACCGCATCGGGTTCCTATCAGCTCTTTCACAGTCTTACTGGCCCCATAATTAATCTTTGTGTACTTCGTAGTAGTTCATTTTCCCTATCCGGTATGTCAGCTATGGAGAGAATCTAGAATGGCAGGGTGTGTGTCGGCGTGTGTGGTCTTAGAGTTGCTAAGGAAGGGAAGGACATGCCAGGATGGTGCGACCATTGATGGCTTTGGTGACCAGTGGAGATGGAGTGGTCCATGGCTCCATGCCAATCTTGAGGCTAGAAGAAGACATATTAGCTGCAATGTAGTTAATGCAGGTAGTAGTAGACTGCTAGTACATGTCACCGAGGTCACGAAAGCACCAGAGCAAAAGCAGGTCCCGTCGTCCGGTCCTGTCGTAAAGACGCGGAGGCTGAGCCGAAAATGTCTTCCGCGTCGCGGCCATAGTCCAGTCGCTTGCCGCATTTGTGAGTGAATCCATGCGGACGCAGGCGGGCTCGGTCGGTGAAAGAGTTGGGTCGCACGGGAGGGATTACGGGGGCCTTGTCGTGCGCCTGCCTACGTGCACGAAGCTGGGGCCGTGCGGAGAGGTGCTCGGTCGGGCACGAAGCGGGGGGACAAGGGGCTTCCTCATGAGAACGCCGCGACTCGGCGCGACGATGAGGGTCACGTCGCGTACGGGCTACCGAAGCCGACGGGTCGCGTGGAGGTTAGACGTGGTAGGTAAAAAAAGGGCTGCAAGGACGGATCGGAGCTGGGCCGTGTGAGGTGGACGGTACACGACGCCGGGCGGCAGAAGATCGGAATGGTGGCGCTGGGATTACGGAAGAGGCATGGCTGAGGCGAGGAATCGGCTCTGACCTGTGGTGGCAGATGAAGCGTGGCACAGGGAAAAGCCTTCCTTTTTTTCATGTGACACGAAACCGGCTTCAAAAAGATTATATGACGGTTTTTGTATGGTTTAAACACTTTGAGTATGCGTTCTGTCCGATATTGTACTTCAGGGACGAACTTTAAACTAAAGTAAGAGTTGAGAGACGAACAACGTACTTAATCCAAAACAAAATATCCTCGACACCACACTTTAGGTGATCTAGTCATAAATATCTAGAGGCTGCTGACACGAAGAATATACAAAATAATATATGTGCAGTACAAGCATTACAAAATTTTCTCAACCTTCTACAAATGCCGCACTGACAAGGTTGAATAGGTCAATTTTTTTAAAATCTACCTGTGCGTCTTCTTCCTCGTCACCTCCTCCCCCTCTCTCCTCCTTTAGATGCAACATCGCATGACATTGACATTACCGTCCTAAACAATGCCAGGACACACTATACCAGCCCTAGTTTGTCACTCATAGTTGTCTGTCACACACCACCGACGACAAACCAATGCTATTCTTCAATTTTTCACACACAGCTCATCCGCGAGGTTGCCTGAACATGCCCTCGTTCTCGCAGATGGCGTACGAGCTTCAGTCATTGGCCACCCTCACACGCATCGTTTCGTACTAGCACTGGTAACAACTCGATCGTATTTCCTTTCCACACTGGTTAACCGTATGGATCTGGATTTTTCCTCCTGCCGAATCTACAACCGGTACGTTTCGACTCGTTGTTCGGAGAAACCAAGGAAATTAATCATCGCTTTTTTCCATTATCATTTTATCAACCGGTACGTTTGGTACAACATGAGCAATATCAGGACAAGTACTCATAAGATACATCAAACTTCCAACAATATGTTGATATCGAGTAGGATTCTCAAGAAGATCACCATCAGTAGCATGAAGCTGAAGAGATAGCTCCATGAGAGTCTCAGTAATGCGAGTGTCAGTTAGACTAGACCGATCAATAAGATTCTAGACATATTTCTACTAGGAGAAGTAGTAGCCATCAGACGTGAAAGAGACCTCAATCCCAAGAAAGTACATAAGAGAACCAAGATCAGTCATCAGAAACTGCTCATTGATATGCTTCTTCACATACATGATGAATGAGGAATCATCATTAGTGATGAGCATATCATCAACATATATAAGAAGTAGTGTCCTACTGACAGCAGCAACCACTGAGGTAAAACGTGCAAACCAGACACGAGGAGTCTATTTGAGGCTATACAGAGCATGATGAAGATGATAGACGTGCCTATCGAGAACAGAATACCCAGGTGGTGGCCGCATGTAAACCTCATCATACAAAACACTATTAAGAAAGATATTTTTAACATCCAGCTGAGAGATAGGCCACCAACGATTAGAAGCAACCGCAATAATAGTGCGAACAGTGAACATATGGGCAATAGGGGCAAAAGTCTCATTGTAGTCATGACCGTACTCCTAATGAAAGCCGCGAGCCACAAGACGAGTCTTGTAACGCTCGATAGTACCATCAGACCGGGTCCTAATCTTGTACACCCACTTGCAGGTGATAGGTCGAGTATGCATAGGTGTCGGTACAATATCTCAAGTCTCCGTACGTCGAAGAGCATCAAGCTCCTCTACCATAGCGAGCTGCCAATCAGAATGAAGAGCAGCCTCACGATAAGAACTAGGCTCAGTGATAGAGAGAGTATGAGCTATCGGAGCAAATCCAAGATGATCAAGAAGTCGAAGAGATGTCCGGTCACGAAGGACGTAACATAAGGTAGTTAAAATCGCAATCCTACTCGTAGAGTCTTACGATTTTTCGAACCCACGACAGCCTGTCGATCCAAATCACACTGTGAATCGAAATCAGGTAGAATCATGGTAGAGTCATGATCCAAAGAGTGGAATCATGTAGAATCACAGAGTAGAATCGTGGTAGAGTCGTTAGAGACTTAGTGCAAAAAAAATTTGCAATTTTTTTAGAGGCGAGCTTTTTGATATTTTGTTTTAGAGCAAAATTTGTTGATATTAATTTGTGAGAATGAAACTATAAATAAACAAGGAGCATGCAAAATATTATATCAGTGTGATAATACTAGTACAAAAATCTATATTATGACATGAGCAATCTTGAACTTGATAATAATAAGCTATTTTTATTCCTGGAGTATGTCTAACTGCTTTTAAGGAACATGCAAGCGTTGCAATTAGATATTGATTTACAAAAGTTGTGAACATTTCTCATGTAATTGTAGTAAACTAGTCATGGTCATTGATTGTTCTCCTGTAGTTCAGAACTATATCACCTATCATGTCAGTACCATTATGCTTTTCTATTGTGCGATAAAAAATGCTTTGTCCCTTTTTTGGTTATAAGTAAGTGGTAAACCATATAAGAATCATACAAACTTATAGTATAGATGTTAAATATGTGTATTTTTACAATTCTATAGAGTCAGCGATTCTACAATTCGATCCTACCGAAGGTAAATCGATCCAACTTAGGATCTCGACTTTGACTACCTTGACGTAACAGGGAGCATCATTAGGGGGATCAGATGTAGATATCAGCAAGATACCAAGAGAGGGGACTAGTGAAGTACGAGGACGCTTGGAGTAGTGAATATTAAAGAAACGAGACGGTGGTGCGGCAGGAACAAGAGACGGTGCTGTAGGAGGCAGCACTAGAGGCGGAGGTATAGAAGGAACCATTAGAGATAGGGAAGGCTGTGATAGTGCAGAAATGGGTGAAGAGTCAGAAAGAGACAACCATAAAATCGTCTCAATGGTGGAAATAGGACAAGGAGCCGAATATCGATAGAAGAAAGATCAAAATTCGTCAAAAACAACGTCTCGTGAGATCCTGATCCGTCGAGTAGAAGGATCATAACTGCGATAACTCTTATGCTCAAAACTATAACCAAGAAACACACACTCAACTGACTGAGCTAATTGTTTGGTATGCTCATAAGGCTACAACAGAACAAAACAAGTGCAGCAAAAAACAAGAAGGCGAGTGTACTAGGGGGGCTTGAGAGTAGAGACGCTCTATAGGATTGACACCCTTAAGAGTAGTGGAAGGCTGCATATTGATAAGATATGCAGCGTATAAACAGTCTCAAACCAGAACTGTGGTGGAACGTGAGAGGCAAGGAGAAGAGTGTAGGCAGTCTCAATCAGATGATGATGTTTGCGTTCAGCAACCCCATTCTGAGCATGGGCACCGGGACAAGAAGACTGATAAAGAGTGCCCTACTTAGAAAGAAACTATCTAAAAATGCTAGAACAGTACTCGCCAGCAGAATCATAGCAAAAAGTACGGATAGAAGAATCAAACTAAGTATGAACCATCATTGCAAAGCTACGATAGATTGCAAGAAACTGACCATGATTAAACCTCTAGAAAAGCCATATAAAACAAGAATAATCATCAATGAAGATCACATAAAACTTATGCCCGTCTTTAGAGATAGTAGACGCAAATCCTATACATCCGAATGAACT
This sequence comes from Phyllostachys edulis, assembly GCA_036346405.1. NCBI lineage: Eukaryota > Viridiplantae > Streptophyta > Magnoliopsida > Poales > Poaceae > Phyllostachys > Phyllostachys edulis. The sequence continues at coordinate 74,158 of JAYEVD010000132.1, read as the reverse complement.
AAGTCAAAAGGACGAGAAGACAAGGACTGACTAGAATGATAAGGAAGTTGTAGTTGCTTGCCCAGCTTACAACCCTGACAAAACATGTCTATGTCAATAGTAACACATCCAAGAACACTTTGACGAACTAATGAAGAAAGGCGAGACCCACACAAGTGACCTAGACGATGATGCCATTGCGCAAAAATTCCAGAGGTGGGGGCAGTAGTAGCGGTGGAGGTATACGTAGAGGTGATAGGAGCAACTAAAGTGAATGGAAGGTGGAGGTGGTCAAGGATGTAGAGATCCTGACAATCCCTACGGCGCCGGCCAGTCCCAAGTACCGTCCCTGTCCGTCGGCCCTAGACAAAACAGATGTGAGAGTCAAAACCAATCCTACAGCCGAGATCAGTGAGCTGACCCACCGAGAGAAGCTGCATGGTAAGCCGGGGAATATGGGAAACAACTGGAACAGAAAAGTCAATGGACAAAAGAGTGCCTTGATAGCTGACAGACAGAGGAGTACCGCCACCGTCTCGAACAGAGATAGGAAACACGGGTAGTCCTACTAAAGTGAGAGATGTGAAGTCTGTGTCATGTGGAAAGAGGCACTGAATCCGAACCCAAGGTGTACCTAGAGGAGACGTCTAAGCTAGACCGCGAACTCGCTGAGCTGTGAGAGAACTCATCAAGTAGAGCCTAGCAGAGTCAGAGAACAGAGTCACCTCACCAAGAAGGGCCTCCTCGCCTTCTTGGATCGCTCCACCCCTCGTGCCTTCTTCCGCTTTTTCGCACCACACAACTCTAGTAGTCGTGTCTAAGTTCTTGCAATAATTGCATTGAACCCGAATTGGTGCAAAAATATGAGTAGAAATAGATACCGAGGAGGAATCAGAGTCGAGCGAAAACCGTTGGTTTGTGTAAATCTTGGTTTATTATCTTGCTATGCTTCCTAGAAATCATTATCTATGATTGCCATGTCATTACGCTTTGTATTAATGTGACCCATGGACGGGTTGTATCAATTAGGTGTTTGTTGTAATTTCTGTTAATTGATGTTAAAATTGATATTTAGTGTAGTTTAGTGGCATTTCGGGCTTCGTGTTGGACCGGAGTGTTACACATTTTTTGACTGAATTTATGCACTTATATTGTTAAGTTTGTTGATCTGTGACCCGTTGTAGGGTTTTATTGATTGTTAGAATTATTGGTAATTATAAATTAAATGGTTAGTGAGAATAATTCCAATTACATTCTGGACTTTGAGCCGAGGTGGTGATACAGCCTCGTTCGCAGATTGCGTACGGATTGCTTCTGTCATTGGTCATCTGTTTGAGTAATTGTCGCTGGAGAGTCCAGCCCAAGCGATTACCTCGTAGACAAACTCAGAATCGTAAGAACAATGCAATAACAGAATAATAGATTGAACACAAAGATATAGAGAGTTTCTTGCTTCTCTTTATTCCTTCACCAATCAATCCATCATTTACAATGAATAACACCCCTTATTTATAGGCTAGAGACCCTGCTAGGGCTTGGGATGGGGAGCCCATACATGGGCCGGCTTCTGGGCCAAGTCCATAGTTTCTTAACACTCCCCCTTGGACACCCATCCTCACATGTTCATGCCTCTCCAAAACTCCATAAAAACCCAGTGAGAAAAATTTAGAGAAAGAGCACATGATACAAGTTCTGCTGCGTTGCACGAATTGCCCCATTAAAAACCTTAGCCGAGAAACTTTAGGAAAACTCATCAAGAGAAAAAAAGTACAATCCACGCAGTTTCATTTAATCTCCAGGATTTACTCTTTGGGTACTCGATCTTCGTAATCAAGTTTCAATAATGAGTTTGTGAAGATTCTCCCCCTGAATTCTGCACTTCTCTAAGTCTCGTCATTACAATTCCACGTATATATTTTTCAAAGCTAGATGCTGGAAGAAACTTAGTGAATAAATCTGCAAGATTTTCACATGACTTAATATGCCGTACTTTAATTTTGTCCATCTTTTGCAATTCATGAGCATAGAAGAACTTGGAGTTGACATGCTTTGTGAGATGACTCTTCACATAACCCATCTACACAAAGAGGAGCGGCCGGGGCCGGCGGAGCCGCCACAGCGGCGCTTTAAGGGCCCGTGGTGTTGGCTTCATGCCGGCGACGAGGCGTGGTGCGGCATGCGGCGAGGGCGACCGGCGCGTTCACGAGGGCCGGTGGCAGCGTGACTTCATGGGTGGCACTGAGGCCGACCGTGCGGCTCCAGGCCGGGTGCGTGCCGGCGGCGGTGCTCCCATGCGTCGTCGGCGCCACCCTCTTCTCCCTGTTTTTTTCCTTTCTTGTGCTTGCAACCAGCACGGAGGGCGGCACTATGCGGTGGTAGCTGTGAGCGGGGAGAGCGGCACCATGTGGTGGCGGTCATGGGCGGCGTCGAGTGCATGCGGCGATGGCTTCAAGCTGGGGTTGGTGGTGCGCTCGTGTGGCTACGGAGGCTCCAGGCCGTTGCCAAATTTTTTTCGTACGGTTCATTCAATCATTTAATGCGTACTATTCATCCGAAAAATGCTATTCATGCAATTACCGATCAGCTTAGCCGGCGATTTCAAGTCGGCTCGTGGTAGATTAGAAGATTAGAACGTATTACGATGTTCAATCTACGGTACAATCGACATCCAATCTTTCATGCAATCTACCGATCGACATTGTGTCGGCGACTTCAAGTCAGCTTGCAGTAGATTAGAGTGGATTTGCACCGTAGGTTACAATCTAGAAAGCCAAATTTGCAGAATTGAAAAGCAATATAGAAAGCGATTCAATCTACGAGCGTCGTTCATCGACGGTTACCTTTCGATCCGAGTAAAGTAGGCCGGAGTCGATCGTGCTGATAACGTGTTGAGTAACCGTCGTTGGAGAGTCCAGTCCGAACGATTACTTCGTAGACAAATTTAGAATCGTAAGAACATTATAAGAACACAAGAACAGGATAGTAGATCGAACACAGAGATATAGGGGTTTCTTGCTTCTCTTTATTCCTTCATCAATCAATCCATCGTTTACAATGGATAGCACCCCTTATTTATAGACTAGAGACACTGCTAAACCTTAGAATGGAGAGCCATACATAGACCAGCTTCTGGGCTAAATCCGTAGCTTCTTAGCAATCCTCACACGGATCGTTTCGTACTAGCACCGGTAACAACCGTGCATCCGGATTTTTCCATCTGCCGAATCTGCAGCCGATACCGATACGTTTGGACTCGTTGCTAGGGGGAAACCAGGAAAATTAATCATCGTTTTTTTCCACCCATTGCCGGGAGGAAAGTCAACTCCATCTTGTTTTTTTTTCCACACTGGTTAACTGTATGGACCAGTCGTTGGCGAGGAAAATCACGTGTTTTCCTAAAACGTGCATGTTAGCTGCTGGAGGATTTAACTGCATGTGTACCGAAAGAATGTAAAAAAAAGATCAAGATAACTAAAAACGACGATAGCCACTATTCTAGGATTGATTTGCAATGCATCCTGGCTAGCTAGCTCCATGACTAACCATGGCCACACATCCAAGAGGAAATTTCTCTTCTAATCTTCAACATTCGGCTACACATTATTTAAGACTTTTCCGTAACTTAGTTTGCCGACGTCCCAAGCAACTTGAATAAAAGATGTGCACGGAGAAAGGTCGACAAAACAACTGCTGTTGGACTTGTTCCAACCTCGTCAGTTGTGGAAACTGTTTAGGGTGTGCATACAGCCATCTCCGATGATTTTGTTAGGGAACCACTGAAGAGTTCAATTCGAACGATTACATTGTGGATAAACTCGAATCGTAATAACAATGCAAGAACGTAAGAACTGAATAATAGATTGAGTACAGAGATATGAGTGGACTTTAGGCTTCTCTTTATTACTCTTCCAAAATCGTGTTTACAATGAGGTGTCCCCTCTCCTTTAAATAAGCTATGGAAGGATAAGGTGTCCACCTGGGTCAGGACTCTCTGGTCCTGGGCCCGGTTTCTTAACACTCCCTCTTGGACATTCATCCGACATGTTCATGTCTCGTCAAAAACACCATAAAAACTCAGTGGAAAAAATTTGGAGAAAGATTACATGTCATGCATTCCATTGCGTTGCATGAATTGCCTCATTAAAAACCTTAGCCGAGAAACTTCAGGAAAACTTGTCAAGGGAAAAGGAGTACAATCCACCCAATTTCATTTAATCACCAGGATTTATACTTTGGGTACTTGATCTTCATGATTAAGCTTTAATAAAGAGTTTGTGAAGGTTATCCCCCTGAATTATGCACTTCTCTAAGTCTCATCATTCCAATTCCATGTATGCATCTTTCAAAACTAGACGCTGGAAGTGACTTAGTGAATAAATCTGCTAGATTTTCACATGACTTAGTATGCAGTATTTTAATTTCGTCCATCTTTTGCAATTCATGAGCATAGAAGAACTTGGGGCTGATATGCTTAGTCAGAGGACTCTTCACATAACACATCGCACCTATACAACACGAGCTGCATTATCTTCATAGATAATAGTGGGGGTTTGTGCGGTATTCAATCCACATGACTGCTGGATGTGGTGAATCATCCGCCAAAGCCAAGAGCATTCTTGTACGGCCTCGTACAGTGCTATAATTTCTGAGTGGTTCGTCGAAGTTGATCTAAGACTTTGCTTAGACGATTTCCATGAAATTGCGCCCACCACACAGAATACATAGCCTGCTTATGACTTAGTCAGATGCAGTCCGACAGTACCCAAAGATCTGCATAGCCAGTCATAGTTAGGTCTTGGTTCTTTCTGTAGAACAATCTAAGATCTTTACTTCCTTGGAGGTATCGGAAGATGACCTTTATTCCCTACCATGCCTTTTGGTAGGTTCTCAGATTATATCTTGCTAGAAGGTTCACTGCAAATGCAATGTCCAGTCTAGTGTAGTTTGCTAAATACATGAGTGCTCCAACTGCGCTCAAGTATGGGAATTCTGGTCCCAGGACTTCCTCCCCCTCTTCTTTAGGTCTGAACTGGTCCTTGTCTTGCTGTAAGGATCTCCCGACTATTGGCACTTTCGAAGGGTATGCCTTTTCAAATCCGAACATTTCTAACACTTTCTCGAGTGTAGGTTGATTGATGTACTAAAATCCTTCAGTGGGTATGCTCAAGTCAAGAAGCCTAGGCAATATTTGGTTTTACCCAAATATTTCATTTCAACTCCGACCTGTGTAAGAGCTTGCTTTCTTAATATCCTCCAGGACCCGATGATATTCGGATCATCTACATTTCTTCATGGGGCAGTTCTGCTAATGCTTCTGTGATGTGACGGTGGCCCGATCTTCCGAAAGGTACTAATAAGTCGATTGTGGAGAACTCGACGTTGATGATCCAAAGGCTCCGACCAAAACAGATCGAACCCCTCGCAATCACTACACCACTGCTCCGTTGGTTATCAACCGCGTTTAACGCGTTGACCTCGCCAAGAAGGCTATCTCCTGCAGTTTAATCGAGAACACAAGCAAGAGAGTAGAAGATGCAATCTTTAATTATATTGCTAATAAATCTTTAAGCTCATAAAGTTGGGGTTTTCAACCAACAAGCGGCGAAACCGCTATGCGAGAATAATTCTTAAGAAAACCCAAGGAAAACTAAAGGGGTGTGGCCTCCTTATATAGGGGAGGGGGAGCCACACATGGAAAAGAACTAGCGGGGTGGTACGGTCATGGATTACTGTTCACATGAACAGTAACCACGCCCTGGGTGGGCCATCGGTAGATGGACCAAGTTCAGTATGATTACAAAGCCCAGTTTGGCCCAAACAAGTGATATGACATCTTCTTTTGATGATTTCGAGCAGTCCAGAAGGAATTTAGAGGTGAGACTAGATCCGTTGGAAAGAGGACGACATCATCTTTCCATCAAGTACTCGTGGATCTCCAACGGACGCCGTATGTGAAAGTTATGGGCGTTTGAAGTCAGTGTTGTCAAGCTGATTCCGAACTGATCTGACCAAAATGTATCCAGCTTGAACTCCTGATTGGCACATGCAGTAGCACCATGGCATGTAAACATAGTAACATGGCATGTAGACGTAGCACCATGGCATGTAGACATAGCGCGATCCAATTGGGTAATATGGTGTTGCAGTAGCCGAAAGTCCTATTGGAGAAGATGTTGTTGAAGTAGAGGATGAAGTGCAGCAGGTCGAAGCAGTGGTTGCATCCTTAGGGTTGATGTCCTCATCATCCTCCCTTTCTTGAATTTAGGTCGTCCTCGACTCATTTGTTTTCTCCAAGTCATCACTTTCCTGCAAAAGATTAGTAGCAACAGGAGGCAAAGAAATATCTTCTAATGTATCTTTGTACAAACAGACGGTCTAGCAAAGTCGCCCTAATTAAGTCAATTTGGTGTTCAACCCTCTAATATGTGGCGATCCGGGGATATTTCAAAGAAGATCAGATTTGGTTGCAAGCATGACACAACCCTTTAATTTAATTCCCTCGCCTCGTAACTAAGTGCCAACTTCTCTTTTTAGGTGAGAAAACGTTCTTTACTACTTGCTGATTTTCAGATTCTTGTTCGCGTTTTATCTTCTCATTTTCAACTATCTCTTTATCATATTTCACAATTTCAGCAGATGTCAAAGGTAGCAAAGTTATTTTCTTCCATTTGTGCACAAGAGAGTACTTATTACCTCTACTATGATGAGTTGCATCGGTATCAAATTCCCATGGACGACCTAATAAAAGTGAGCAGGCTTGCATAGGCACTACGTCGAAATCAAAGAACATCATGATAGGAACCAATGGAAAATGCACTCTCGCAGATTGTGTTACCTTCACCTTATCATTGTTGTTGAACCACTAAATGTGGTACGGGTGAGGATGCGCACGTGTGGTCAAGCCAAACTTCTTGACCAACTCTGAATTCACCAAGTTATTACTGCTCTCGCCATCAATTATGACACGAACACGATAATCCTTGATGATGAGGAACATCTGAAACAAATTATGGCGCCAGAAGCCCGCTTGCTCTATTTGAGTGCTCAATACTCGCTGCACAATTAGGGTCCTATAATTCTCCATAGCAGCGGCACCTAAAATTTCCTCATTAATGGTAGTGCGTTGTTCATCCATAAGCGCCATGAGCTCTCCTTTTACAACACACTCTTTCTCATCGACGCCTCACCGTCATGGTTAGTAGAAAACAAAAGACAACACAAAAGTATTATCCCTATCAACTACTAGGTGGTGGAAAGGTGGAAACACACACTCAAGCGCCTTACCACACTCTTACAAGTGTTCTTACCAATGCAAAGCAGGGTACAACCGGTGGCGGTTCGTGATACCGTGTTTCGCGTGGGTTCGATTACAAGAGGGACCTGCTCGATCAAGAGTAGGTGGAGCTTGGCAGAGCTTCAATGTGGTAGCAAGGAATAGCAATTATTCAATTCAAGATGCAAAGTTGAAAAGGGCTCAAAGTACTAGTCACAAATGCTGGTCCTAGTCTAAAATCAAGGGCGGCGGCGGGCGCACATGGGCCGAGCAAGGCACAAGGCCGGCGCGAGCAGGTGACCCATATGACGGCCTCTCCGACGGCGGCGGTGTCAAGGCAGCGCTGTGTGGCCCGGAGGCACGGAGGATCCAAGGCGGCGGCGGTTGTTTAGCGCAAGCTCGCGGCGGCGGCGTCTGCATGTTTTAGCGAAGCGAGGCAAGGCGGCGGCGGCGGGCGGCAGGCGGCGCGGCGGTCTTCAAGGGCGCGAATAGCGCGCGCGGCGGCGAGGCCTTGGCGCTTCGCTCGCAATGGGGAGGAGCAGAGCGCGGCTAGGGCTCCTTGTTGCGCGGCTCGGCTATCGGCGGCCTAGAGGCACGGCGATCCAAGGCAACGAGACGACGGCGGCGGCTTCACGGATCTTGCGGCTTCAACGGCGACTCCAACCGCCGGTGGCGGCTTCGGTCAAGGGCAGCAAGCGGTGATTTGAGGCGGCGACGCTGCGGCGGCGGCTATGCGGCGTCTTGGCGTCGGCGCGCGCGGCACGAGTAGATCTTCTTCTTCTTCTTTTTTTGTGTTTTGATCTGTTGCCTCCGTTCTGACCTGCGATGAAACGTTGAAGAACTTCGGACATTTAACGCCCGGTGTTTCCACGCGTGCGCTTCGCCGCATGCAATGAGCGATCTTCTACCGCTTGACCGGCTGATGGCGGCTTCAAACGTTCGGGGGCAATGCGCGACCCGAGACGACGAAAACGAAGATGGGCTGCTATTTTTTTTAATGGCGAGTAGCGACAAAACCGAAGAACAGGACTAGAACGATTTGCAAATTACCCTAAACTAGACTAATCTAGACAAGAAACCAGCACAAAGACTCGACGATGCAACGACAATTCAATAACGCAAACTAAAAAGATAAATTGCAATGGCTCAAAGGGTGATGGGACAGCGGAAGAACACAACGAACAAATTTTTTTGTGGCTAATTTTCTAGGGTTTTAGGACGATGAACATAAACTAATCTAAAAGGGGAAAAATTTGTGATTACCTAACGGGCAACCATTGCTCTGATACCAACTGATGTGACGGTGGCTCGATCTTCCGAAAGGTACCGATAAGTCGATTGGAGAACTCGACGTTGATGATCCAAAGGCTCACCAAAATAGATCGAACTCCGCCGCAATCACTACACCATCGCTCCGTTGGTTATCAACCGCGTTTAACGCGTTGACCTCGCTAAGAAGGCTATCTCCGCAGTTTAATTGAGAACACAAGCAAGAGAGTAGAAGATGCAATCTTTAATTATATTGCTAATAAATCTTTAAGCTCATAAAGTTGGGGTTTCTCAACCGAACAAGCGCTAAACTGCTATGCGTAATAATCCTTAAGAAAAACCCAAGGAAAACTAAAGGGTGTGGCCTCCTTATATAGGGGAGGGGAGCCACACATGGAAAAGAACTAGCGGGTGGTACTAAAGATCACGGGGTACTGTTCATGTGAACAGTACCACGCCCTGGGTGGGCCGCCACAGATGGGCCAAGTTCAAGATGATTACAAAGCCCAGTTTGGCCCAAACAAGTGATATGACGCCTTCTTTTAATGATTTCGAGCAGACCAGAAGGAATTTGGAGGTGAGGCTAGATCCGTTGGAAAGAGGATGAAATCATCTTTCCATCAAGTACTCGTGGACCTCCAACGGACGCCGTATGTGAAAGTTATGGGCGTTTGAAGTCAGTGCTGTCATGCTGATTCCGAACTGATCTGACCAAAATATATCCAGCTTGAACTCCTGATTGGCACATGCAGTAGCACCATGGCATGTAAACATAGTACCATGGCATGTAGACGTAGCACCATGGCATGTAGACGTAGCGCGATCCAATTGGGTAATATGGTGTTGTAGTAGCCGAAAGTCCTATTGGAGAAGATGTTGTTGAAGTAGAGGATGAAGTGCAGCAGGTCGAAGCAGTGGTTGCATCCTTAGGGTTGATGTCCTAATCATTCGGCTTGCTCACTGCTGCTTCCAATTGCGGGGGCAAGTCCCTTTAGTTTTTCAACTCCGACGTGTGTGCACACATCCATGCTGATGTCTCCCTCCATGGGAATATTCAAATCCGGTATGCCTTTAACTGAAGGTTCCATATTAGTGCCAGGTCTCAACTGGCTCCCCTTCCTATTCTGGGGAACTTCAGTGATCGGCTGTGTCAAGTCCTTCTTATCCTTTTTCACTAAGCGTCCCCGGTTATGTGGGATTCGAGGGGCCGGAGTTTTCGTCCTTTTATTTTGAGGCCTCTGGACAGGATTAGGGATACCTTCAATTTTCTTTGGTATTTCAACCCTCTCTGGTGCATTGCGTGCAGGCACATGCGACTTGGTCACGCTCTTCAAATCACTAAAGTGGTCAGGCAATTGATTTGCTAAAGATTGCAAATCAGTTATCTTCTGGACTTCTTTATTTGCTTCACTAGTGTGCGGGTCATGTGCATGGATTCTCATGGCTTACCACGTTATTTTCCGACATTGTTTACCAAGAGGTTGATTTCCTCCCCCTAATGACGGGAAACTATCCTCATCAAATATGCTATCAATAAGTTGTCAGATGCAAATCTCCACCATAGGGTCGAGATACCGATTATGGATGCTGCCTCATAACCAACGATATCCCGCACTTTCTGAGAGGTCCAATTGCGCCGTTATGTGGTGGTATAGGTACATAAACCTTATAACCTAAACCTCATGGAGATGAGAGATTTTAGTGCCGACTTTTTGCGCTTAGTTGCATAGGTGAATGGATGTTATATGCAGGATCGTGTCCCCAACATGTAGTTGGTAAATCAAAATTCTGCAAAAGCGGTCGGGTAATAAATTTAATTCTTTTAATTAATGCCTCTGCTAGTCCATTCTGGGTGTGGACATGTGGTACTGAATGCTCAATGGTAATTCCCATTGCCATGGAATAATCATCAAATGCCTTTGAAGTAAATTCTCCAACGTTGTCCATTCCGATGGACTTCACATGATGATCAAGGAAATTATTTTTAATTTTAATTATTCGCAAGATCAGCTTTGTAAAAGCGTGGTTTCTCGTAGATAATAAGCATATATGCGACCATTTCGAGGAAGCATCGATGAGCACCATGAAGTACCTAAATGGTCCTAATAGGGGTTGTATAGGACCGCAAATGTCTCCCTAGATACGGCCCAGGAAAGCAGGGATTTCATCTTTTACTTTCAGAGTAGAAGGTCTAGTAATTAATTTCCTAGTGGCACATGCGGGGTACACAAAATCTTCTTGATTCGGGAAATTTTTTACAATAACATTATGTCATTGAGAATTGGTAATTATATTTCTCATCATTCTAAAACCGGGGTGGCCTAATCTATCATGCTAGAGACAGAAAAGTTCAGAGCTTCTAAATGTTGTTTTCAGGACAGTATAGGTTGAAGGTGCCTTAATATTAGTGTAGTATAGTCCAGATTTATATGAAGGAAGTCATTTTAATACCCTTTTTTCATGTTCTTCATGCTTTGTAATGAGCAGGTATTCCTTACCATACTCTTCTTCAGTCTCTACATGGAGACCGTTAGCGCGAATATCCTTAAAGCTTAAGAGAGTTCTAGTCGATTCTGGGTACAACAAGGCTTCTTCAATGACCAATGGTGTGCCCATCGGGAGTATAATTGTGGCTCTTCCTCAGCCTATTATACAAGTATCACTTCCTGCGATTGTCGTAAGACTATTAGCATTCTTGTTGATCGATTGGAAAAAATTCGTCTCTTTCAATATGGTATTTGTTGTGCCGCTATCCGCTAAGCACACTTCCTCCATAGGGCATCACGCACGTTCTGATATATAAAGTATTTATTAATATGGGGTAGAAAGCAATCCACACATAAATAAAATACTTCAAATAGAACATAACTTGCTATTATTAATACGGGAAAAGTCTTGCAGGACTCATTATAAGAATGTAATTCTTTGCTCTCCTAGAGCTTACAACCTTTATTCAATAATTCAAAGTTCTATTACAACCATAAACTGCAAATGACTATAAAAATCTAAGTGCAATGCGTGCACTAGATCAAATCAGTGAAGTATGAAGAAACTTCTGATTGAATCTATTCCATATCTATCTTTTTTTCTTCAAAAACTACAGCTGCTGCTGGTGCGATGCAACCAATGAGTGTGGATCCTCTGTGCCTGCAATAGCGAGGTGTGCCTTATGCTGTCCTTTGCCCTTCTTCTTAGCCTTGAAAGCATCAATCACGTGCTGCGGCTCACGGCAAACACGTGACCAATGTCCCCAAGTGCCACATTTGTAGCAACTTTGGTCCTGCTAACCATAGGGCTTCTCATCATGCTTCTTTTCTCTGCCCTTCTTGGCTTGAGCATTCTGCTTAGTCTTGCGACCTTTACCCTTCTTGCCTCTTTCTATTGGGTGAGGCTTTCTTACCTTGTAGCTGCTAGCGTTGACTTCATGCCCAACTTTGCTACTCGGCGGCTGTGAGATGTAGTTCTTCCTTAGAACCTCATCTTGAGCTTCCGCAACTTTGCATAATGTCAATTAGTTTGGCATACTCCTTGTAGTCATCTTGACGGTAGTTGCGTGCGGATTGCACCGCATTCGGGTGAAAGGTAGAGAGGGTTTTCTCAACCTTCTCCTCATCCGTGATTGCTTTACCACAGAGCTGAAGATTGGTACAAATTTCGTGCAAAGTAGAGTTGTACTCCCCCACTGTCTTATAGTCTGCAAAACGTAGTGGGTTTAATTCTTACTCTACACGAGAAAGGATGGTGTACTTTAGCTTCTCGAACCGCTTCTTCAGGGCGGTCCATAAAGCTAGTGCATTCTTCTCGGCCATATACTCATTCTTGAGCGTGAGGCAGAGATGGTGTCTGAGGAAATGAAGTGCTTGATCATTCTCCTCAGCAGTTGGAGTGACATCCTTCGAAGTGCCAAGTCCGATAGCAGCACGGAGCTTCTTGGCTCTAAGTACGATCTCGACATCTGATGCCCAAGTCAAGTAATTCTGGCCATGCTAGGCCAACTCTTCGAACTCCTGGTTTGTAATGCCAGTCATCTGCATATTCATGCAAAACGTGCATAAGATTACTGCTGGTAACTTGCATAAAATGGTTGCAAAGATTCTCATAATGCTCTGATATTCTATGCATTTTTCATGATTTACTGCTATTTTCAATGTTTAAAAGCAATATAAACAATCATAGATAATCAAAACAGTAAATACAATAAAGAAATTGCATAAAAATAACAATAACAAAGTTAAACATGCTTCAAATGCAAAATTGGGTCAAAAATGAATTCTCGAGGCCCTTTTCTCATTGGAAAATAAATTTTAAATTGAATTCTGCAATTTCCAAGGGTTAAAACGCCAAATTTCAGTTCGAGAAAAATATTAGTGTAAATTTCAAATTTTCGTGAGGGCCTTTCGAGAAGTTCAGGATTTCTATTTCTTTTCGATTTTATTTTTATTTTTCTCGCTACGCCTTTCAAGGCCCATGTGTGCCAAATTAAAAGGCCCATTTAGTAGGCCTTCAAAACGCATGCGGGTAGGTTTTCCCTACCCCCTACCCAAGCGGTGGCGGCGCCTATGCCCGTCAGAGGGTAAGGTACAAGGGCGCTGGGCGAAGCAGTAGTGGCTCGCACAAGCGGAGGCAAAGATATGGGCGCCATGCGGCGATGGTCCTGCAGCGTAGAAGCGCCAGCAAGAAATTTCCATGGGCACCGTCGAGTCGGTGGGTCGGAAGGTCATGGGGAGCACGGCGGCGTGGGGGCCGATGTTTCAACGGGCGATGCATTGGGGTCGGCACAAGTCGCGGCGGGCGATGTCGGTAGGGCGCAGCTATAGGCGGCTAACGTGTCACAGCAGTCGCGCCGCAGCAAGGTGGCCGTCAAGGGGCCCAATGGCGTGGTGGTCGCCTGCAGCGGCGGCTACTTCAAGTGGTGGCGAGTGCGGAGCGGCACGGCCTCGAGGCACGTGGCGGCGGCTTCGGATGAGCGGACGCTGCCTCCGTGGCGCTATGAAAGCACCGTATACAGGGGCTCTAGGCCAACATCATTGGCCAGCGGCCGCGCGATATTTTTTTCATGTAATTACTGCTCATACATACTATTCATGCTATGCAATGCTAATCAACATCGGTTCTTTTGTACAACCATCGATCGGCTTGGCGGCGACTTCGAAGTCGGCTCACGGCAGTTAGAACGGATTTGCAACTTTCAATCTATTTATACAATCGTCATACAATCTTTCATGCAATCCACCGACAAGATTATGCCACGACTTCTAGTCGCTCACAGAGATCGAGTGGATTTGCACCGTAGAAAATCAATCTAGAAAGCGAATTTGCATAATTGAAAGCGATCTAGAAATAAAAACGATTCAATCTACGAGTGTTGTTCTTCGACGGTTACCTTTCGATCCGAGGAGAGTCGATCGTGCTGATAATGTGTTGAGGAACCGTCGCTGGCGAGTCCAGTCTGAGCGATTACCTCGTAGACAAACTCAGAATCGTAAAAACGATGTAAGAACATAAGAACAGAATAATAGATTGAACACAGAGATATGATGGGACTTCAAGCTTCTCTTTATTGCTCTTCCAAAATCGTGTTTACAATGAGGGGTCCCCTCTCCTTTATATAGGCTATGGATGAATAAGGTGTCCACCTAGACCAGGACTCTCTGGTCCGGGGGCCCAATTTCTTATCAGATTTCTCCCTAAAAAACCTCGGTAAAAATCCAAATCATTCCACCAAGAAGAGCCTCTCCTCTCTCTGTCTAAGTCAACGACAAATGCATGTGGTACAATGTACGATAGACCCAAGGAAGACCACCTCCTTGTAAAATTCCTCTTCCTAAGTTGCCCCTATACATATTAACGGTTGATATTCTTTAGAGTGAAGACACCTTTCAAGCACCTAAAAAACTCTCTAAGGATAATTACTAAATTAATTATGTTTATAAGATTTCCACGTCCTAAGGAAAATCTGAAAAAAGAGGATTTCTAAATTTAGGAAATTAGATTAAATAAAACCGAGTTCAAATAAATAGCAAAAAAACTCCAAAAATTCCTACAAAATTCTAGAAAATACTCTGGAACTCAAGGAACCCAAATAAAATAGATTTTAATTTAATTGAAGTTTAAATTAATCATATTAAATTTTTTTGATTATCTAAAAATTTAAATTAAGCTGGAACTTAACCAAAAATTTAAAATGGTTATTTTTATTTTTAAATGCTTCAAATAAACTCCAAAACGTGGGATGTTACAATGACGAGGGCGGCATGGTAGTGCACATGGGCGAGCGTAGAGCAACGGCATGGCCGTGGACTCATGACGTAGGCATGAGTGGGAGTAGAGCTAGGGCATGGGCGGGCACAGGGCATGGGGGAGGAGACACCGGGGGCGGCTGGTGATGCACGACGACGAAAGCGCTACTGGCGTAATGTTGTGTGGAGGACGAAGACTAACAGGAGAGCCCTACGTGTTAGCGACAGGGAGGTAGAGGCGATGCAACTTCTTTCGCGGGTCGAGCCTGTGGCATGGAAAGGCGCCTTGGTAGGCCGGTGGCCCAAGGGGAGTGGCAGGAATAGAAAAGAAATTTTGAAATTAAATTCCAAACCTGAGAGTTTGAGGAATTTGTAAACATAGCCAACGAGCTCCAAAAATTATAAACCTTTTGGGGAGGCTCCTGACTTTAACTAGTTTTTTTTTACAAAAAGTAAACTAATTATTTTAACACTTTTTGATTTATCATGAGAATTGATTTGTTGTTGCCGCTTTTAGGAAGGGTTTTTAACTTGTCTTCTTTTCTACTTTGCTTTGAAAACCGGTTTTCAATTTACATTTTGTTTGGCTATTTAATACCATACTTCATTTCAATTTTTTTTTTAAATTTTCACTTAGGTTTGCATTTCAATTAGGTTGTTTCGTGATTAGTTCAAAGTTGCGACCTCAGAGTCGCCAAACAGTTAGAGACCGCCACCAAAGTGTTAGACCCCGTGTGGGCTTTTTGCCTCGGGGATTCTCGGTTTCAACACAAGACTTGTACTGTGCTTATTCTCTGATCTTCATCGCTTCCATAGCTACTGGAGTGAAGAAAGAGTTGAATACCGCCGACACGTTGAAAAAGAGTAGGTGTTCCTATTCACATCCCCCTTTAGTCATCATTCCGGTCCAACACATGGTTTCCACAGTAGTAATTTAACCACTATTTTAAACTTTATATACATTATAAATTATTAAAAATACATCTATCAACAAATCCGTTGATATTGTTTTCGTGAGGCCAATCTGAGTATTTTTTTTGTGCACACTGATCTGTGGTGAAGTTTATAAAGCTGACCATTCATCGTCTAGAGCCGAATTTGTATTCATATCACGTTGGTAACTCCATACAGTGGTGCGAACCCATGCATGTCCTTAGCACGATATACGTTGGTTTCTCGGGAATTTTTTTACAAAAGATAGAACAATATTTAAGAAATTCTTGCAGAATCACACTACTAAACGGCTCATTTATCGAGTGCTTATTAGTTTCGAGTGTATTGAATAAAATACTGGAAAGTCCCGAGTGTTGAATATGGCACTCGGGAGAGAATAAACCACTCAAGATACAAATATATTTCCCGAGTGCTCAATCGGACACTCGGGATATGACATGGTCTCAACGGGGAACCGAGTCCAAAATAGGGTACCGACGTGGTCTCAACGGGTTAGAATAAATTCCTAAGTGCGATTTGTTGCATACACTTTCGGCAACTTTGTTTCATCAGACCGCCATTTTTCCCGTGCATCGCGCGCCTTTTTTCACGCCCACTTGAAATCGAGCCAAGTCCTAACCCTAGCTACCCACTTGAAATCAATCCCCAATCCTCCCTCTCCTCCCCACCTCCCCAACAAAGAGATCTCAACCTCCTCGACGCTCCACTTGCCTCCGCTGCCGCCTCCCTACCTTCTCGACGCTCCACCGCCTCAGAGGCAATTGTCTCCCCCTCCTCCACTTGCCTCTGCGACCACCCGACGCCTCCCCTCGTCTCCTGCCACCACACCCGACCCCGCCCCCTCCTCCGCTCATCAGACACCCCTCCGCCTCCTCCTCCACCCGACCCCACCGCCTCCTCCACCCGACCCCACTGCCTCCCGTCCTCCTCCCTCTCCCTCGCCGATCTACCACCTCCACCGTCTCCCCCTCGTCCACTGCCTCCTCCTCGTCTCTCGCCGCCACACCCAACCCCGCCGCCTCCCCTGATCTCTCTCCTCCGCCTCCACAAAAGCCAGTCCGTCCTCCTCCTCCTTCTCCCTCGTGTGGAGGCACCGCCTCCTCATCATCCTCCTCCTTCTCCCTCACCGATCCACCGCATCTGCCATCTCCCCCTCCTCCACTGCCTCCGTCGTCGCCTCTCCTCTTGCTCCCACTCGGTAGTATGTAATTGACTAGGTAGTATCAATGGGGCATCTTTGCCCTTAAGGTGCACATGGTGCTTGTCTCGATCGCAGAATTTGGAGCTTCTTCATTATGCGACCGCTTTGTATTGCTACAATCGTTAGTTATCGTGCCCAATACTTCGTTGAATGATAAATATAAGTGGATATTTAATCCATACAAAGGCATCAATTTGTATCACAATCCAAATAGCTATCTGAATACATCAATTACATTGATCTCTGCTCAACACAACATCCATCATGGTAGACTAAAGTCATTTAACCGCATCATCCGTCGCTACCTCTGGATTTAACCTATGATTCATTAGTTATTATATAGAATGAACTGGCTGGTCTTGTAGTTAACATCGCCTATTGTTAGTTGCTAATTTTCTTCATTTTAATTTTTTTCGCCTCTAGGTTAGATCAGATTGTCTTTTTGTGAGATATATCTTTGCCCACAAATTTTTTGGTAGTGGTTAGCTTTTTGAATCTTTGAGGTTAGTAAGGAAGGGCCTTTAGTAAATCTCGGTGAGTGTCAAAGATCATGTCCGAGCTTAGCACATTTTACCAAATGACCGATAACATGCCTAATAAGAGTAATCGAAATAAGAAACAAACCATAAATGATAAATCAATTAATTAAGATCAAGTCCAGAATATAATGGTAATCTAGTAACAGTTTTGGTATGTGATCCCTTTTGCCACAGTCAGCCTTAGTTTTCATGCAAGATATGAGCTTACTTTGTTTTCAATATAGTCCCTAGTCAGCCTTTTGCCATGACATTTAAGTTGCTATCCTCTATGGATATTGTTGCTTACTTTGTTTTCAATACAGTCCCTAGTCAGTAGACACTACAGTTCGCTGGGGCTTGATTGTTTTCTGGTACTTGCCTCACAAGGCCGCCCCACCTTCTCCTCCTCACCGCCACCGCCTCCTCCTCCTCACCACCACCACCACCAGAGATCTCAATTCCCCGGTGCTTCCCCGCCTGCCTCCTCCACACACACAATGCGACCATTTTCCCCACCGCAGCTCCCTCGACTCTCTTAGCTCCAAGAACTACTGTAAGGTAGTGGATAAGTGAAAAAAGAAATAAAGTTTGCTTATTTTCTTTTATTTTCTTCTGTGTTGTCCTTTTATGGTTATTTTGCTTGATAGGAGAACTTTAAACATGTATGGAATCTCGGGGAACTTCATACTTTGAATTACTGCTGCTTGAAAACAAGTTCTAGTCACTTCCTAGATGGGTGCCTGATGTTAATCCTATATTGTAACTCATGTTGTTCATTTCTTTGTCTAATTATTTATTTATAGGATCTTTGATGTCATTTGTAGCATACTTCAAACTTAATTCTTGTCAGAAAATTATGTTACTTATTGCTAATTTAGCAATTGGGTGAGATGGGCTGCTCTACTTTAGTTCCTTAGTCGGCTGCAGGTATATCCATGGTCCAAACAAGTGCATCCTAGTATGGTCTAATAAACTTCCAGGGTTATGGTGGTTGTAGACTAGTAGTGTAACAATTTCAATTCATCTGGTCCAAACTCCAAACTAACTTCTATGTTGCTTTTATATTGAATTATTGAGTAACAGTAACTCAAATGATCAAACCAATGCTCCTTCTTTAGATTTTGGGGTGTAGTTTGTATGAAAAAATGCTGCTCTGTCCTGCGTACTGTCTAGTACTCCCAACACAACAGCAATACACAGCCTACGTAAGTCTTAGTTGGGCACAGGCCATACCATTGCACATCACACAAACAAATCACTCTAACACCTTCTTAATTGCCGGGTTACAATTATCTTAGGCTATGGCAGATATAGTACATATACCTCCGGTGCATATATGGCAATACAGGAGATCATATATACTGCCAGTTAGTACACAGGATAGATAGGTAGATATGTAGATGTAGCATCCATTTACATGTTTTTTCGACAAAACCTGCTTCCTTTTTAAATTAAACAAGATCATAAATTTACATGTTGATGCGTATGTTTATGCTGTGAGGGTAAGATTGTATTGGTCATTTATTACAAGTATTCCAGAATACATGAGGTTGGATCCTTCCTTGGTGGCTGACACTAATATTTTGTATTGCAGAAGTTCCAACTGAACCGTAGTCTGACTCTGGAACATCTCTTGCCGAAGTTGGAAATTCTAAAGATCTTCAAATCCAAGACTGAGGCTATTATTGCTGCTATGCCCAATGTACTGAAGAGAATGAATGAATGTGTTGCTCAGATTGAGAAGCTGGAGCAATTGAATGTGAATTTACATCATGTTTTCCGAAGAAAATGGTAGCGATGATCTTGTGCTTTTGTTTGATGCATTACGGATAAGACGTGTGAAATTATTACTTGGAACTGTTATATGTATCATGCCTTATGCCTAGTTTTTGAATTTGAACTATATATATATATATATATATATATATATATATATATATATATATATATATATATATATATATATATATATATATATATATATATATATATATATATATATATATATGGAATTACGTCAATATTGTTGAATCTATATATGTAATGATTTGTGGTATTTTTCTTGTCGTGGAATGTATAGTTTATTTGATTACCAAGTTTTACATCGCGTAGTTCAAAATTAAATACAAAGTTGAGCGTATAAAATTGGTTGGTGCTGTTCAGAAACTCCCGAGTGCCTTGTTTGGCATACACTCGGGATATTTTCCCGACCGTCGGAAAGGATAGACACGTGGCTATATTTTTCTGTTTTTGGCACTCACTAGGGAAACTTTCCGAGTGTGATTGTTTGCCATACACTTTGACATTAAAGCTGTTCCGAGTGTTTACACTCGAGGGCAACTTCGGGACAAAATGTTTCGAGTGGTACTTTTACTACTTTCCCGAGTGTCAACACTCGGTAAAGTTTTCCGTTACGATTGATAAGCCGTTGAGATATCTTTTCTCCCGAGTGTTATATGTTTCCCGAGTGTATAAATTTGCACTCGGAAAGTTTTATTTCCCGAGTGTTACACTCGGAAACTGTTTTAACACCCAGGAAACTATTTTGTAACACTCGGGAAACTGTTTTAACACTCGAGAAACTGTTTTTTATCCGACTAAACTATCCCAAGTGTTCTTTCCCAACAGCCAACCTTTGAGAAAAACGCGGTTTCTGGTAGCGATACGTTCTGAAATGTGCCTCTCACGTACATGTATCACGTGTACATTGACTAACAACAAGAAACCATTCTGGACCGGAACTACCCGAGCTTGTCCATTTTCCACGCGCGTGTATTGACTGAGGATGACGGACTTGATTCTACACCAGAACATGCATGATTTCTACAGCCCTGTGCTATCTATATATAGCCCACCGCGAGTTGCAATTCTGCTAGCATGCACAGTAGTCTCCAATACGCAATACACATCGGGATGGATAACTGTATCTGTCGCTCGCGGCCTACTGCTCATAGGTCTCCTCCCACGCTTGCCTCCCAACCCTTTCTTCAGCCTGGCCCCTCATTCCTTCGCCTATTTCGTCCACCAACCTCCGTCGCGCGCCACGTATGCATGGTGTCTAGCAACGCTTCTGCTCCAAAGATGGCACCTGCTTTTCACCCCACAGTATGGGGTGACTTCTTCATCAAATACACCTATCCATTGCAGGCACGCTCATATACATTTCTGTTACTTAAAAAGACGCTCGTATGAAATTCATTTTGAGCCTCCTTTGGGTGTCATCAGATTGATCTAGCTAGACTGAATTAGTAACTGTCCATTTCTTATTTGACTACAAGCATGCCATCAGATTGGTTGGCTTGCCAGTTGCCACAATCACTATCAGAAACCGCTTAGTTCCCGCGTGCTTATATGTTTCCTAAGTGTATGGACGAAAATACTCGGGAAGATCCCGAGTGTTTCATAGGACACTCGGGACGAAAACACTCTGGTAACCCCTAAGGCTAACGACCTCACTGGTCGTGAGGATTCCAGAGGTTACACGATGGGTACCCTGGTCGGACAAGGCTTTGTGCCTAGGCTCCGACCAGGTAGCTGCTCGGAAAAGCTATGAACTGGCATTTCTTACCGTATGATGAATGGAACACGTGTTATATGTTCCAAACCGTGCGATGATATAATCCTGAGACACTGACAATTAACTACCCTACGGTTAAGCATCTCACAGACAACCGCAAGGAAGTTGGCACACTATTAACTGCCTTACCGTTCGACCCGGTCATAACGTTTCACCAGGGACGCCTTCTCCGAAGTAGCGCCACCTCTTCAGAGTTATTTAAGGGTGAAGCGCGAAGACGAAGGAAGGGAACAAGAGGCGAAAAAACAATGAGCAGGAGAGAAGACAAACACGAAGCCTAAGCGGTGGAATTAGAAGAAGATAGTCATTTTAGACTTAGAGTCTAAGCCTGATTACTTAGTTAAACATTCCTCACATTCAGTGCATTTAGGGTAGTGCCTAGTCAGGTCTTGTAAATCCAGTTCATATCAATAAAGAGCGGCCCCCATTCCATCCCAGGATATTTCACGTCATTTTCCTCTTTTATTTTCATAAGATCGGCGATTCGATCGTCGATAGTAATATCACAGACGGTTCATGTTGAAAACCATCTGTGAAGTATCACAGACGGTTTTCAAAAACAACCATCTATGATACATCATAGACGGTTTTAAACTACCACCCATGAATACTGAAAAGTTGCTTTGCCACAAACTCCAACCTGGCGCTTCCAGCTAACATGACCTCCTTCTGGACCGATTATTGCAAAATGGCCTAAGCACTGAGCTAGTACCCACTCAAAAAGAATAACCTGTAAGGGATTAGTTATGATCTTTTGTCAAAAACCACATCATTCCGATATAACCAAATAGACCAACATAAGGCACGGAGTTGTGACTTCACTTTTTTTGGAATACCGGCTAGTCAATTCCCCCAACATATTAGCAATACTTGCAGGAGGAGGTAAATTAAACGCACAGTGAACAACCCACCATGCAAGCCATGCAAAAGGACAATAAAAAAACAGATGTTGAATTGTTTCTTCTTTAATACAAAAACAACACTTTTTGCATCCCCTCCAATTTTGTTTGAACATGTTATCTTTAGTTAAGACTACCCCTCGTTTGAGGTACCAAAGAAATATTTTCACTTTTAATAGTATTTTAATGAACCAAAAAAAAGTCCCAACTTGGGGCTCTATTAGTTCCACCTAGGGCCACATAGAAAGATGGAACCGTAAATAGTCCAAATTTATTCAAATTCTAGCTAAAAACATCTTTTTGAGAGCTCAATTGTAAATTAGCAATTCTCTGAATTAACTCATTCCAATCATGTAACTTAGGCTCAATAATAGATCTTCGAAAGGAAAGATGTAAAGCATCTGATCTTAGGATATTTCCCACCGTATCATCTTTTCTCCGTACCACATTGTAAAGTAGTGGATATTGATCTTTCAATGGAGAGTTACCTAACCAAATATCTTCTCAAAACCTAGTTTGCATTCCATTATTAACCTGGAATGAACCAAAACGAAAAAAATAATCTTTAATTTTCATTAAACCCGACCAAAAATGAGAAGTCCCAGGTTATTAACCACTTGTGAAAGACTCTTCTCCCCAAATATTTCCTTGATAGCAAAGATTTCCATACCCCTTCTTCATTAATCAGCTTAAACAACCATTTCCCCAGTAAACTTTTGTTTTTTCTATCTAAGTTTTGAATGCCTAAACCACCCTGCTCTTTTGGTGTACACATTAAACTCCATTTAGCAAGCCTATATTTTCGTTTATGACTGTCACCACCGTCAATAAAATCTAGAGCGATAAAAATCAAGTCTTTGAGAACCTTTCTAGAAATCTCAAAAAAAAGATAATATGAATATTGGTGGCTACTTAGCACCGAGTTAATGAGTACTAAATGTCCACCAAGTGAGAGATTTTTCCTTTCAACTACTAAGTTTCTTTTCGACTCTATCCTCAACCCCTTCCAATCACTATTCCTTAATTTCCTGAAATGAATTGGAATACCTAAGTATCTGAAAGGGAATGTACCCACTTCACAGCCAAATAAACGAGTATATTGCAATTCAACTTCTTTGGCACTACCAAAACAAAAAATCTCACTCTTATGGAAATTAATATTTAAACCTGATAACTGTTCAAAGACACAAAGAATAAGTTTTAGATTTTTTGCTTGTTCTAAATCATTATTCAAAAAAAGAATAGTGTCATCCGTATATTATAAAATGGACAACCCATTATCAATCAAGTGAGGGACGACTCCCGATAAAAGACCTTTTTCTTTAGCTCTTGAAATAAAGGTGGCAAGCATGTCCACAACAAGATTAAAAAGAATTGGGGACAGAGGATCACCTTGCCTAAGACCCTTGTGAGTTTGAAAGAAAGATCCAAGATCATCATTGACTTTTATTCCTACACTTCCACCCTTAACAAAAAAATTTCACCCAAGAGAACCACTTAGATGAAAAGCCTTTCATCCTCAAGGTTTGGAATAAAAAAAGGCCATTTTACTTTGTCATAAGCTTTCTCAAAATCGACCTTGAAAACGAGTCCGTCCAAATTTTATTTATGAAGCTCGTGGATTGTTTCATGGAGAATGACAACCCCATCAAGAATAAATCTCCCCGGCATAAACACCGACTGTGACGACCCAACAACCTTTTGAGCTACACCAATCATTCTATTAGTGGCCACTTTTGTAAACACTTTAAAACTAGTATTTAGAAGACAAATAGGTCTATACTATTGTATTTGTTTAGCATCCATTTTTTTGGGAAGCAAAATAATGATCCCAAAATTCAAGCTAAAAAGGGGCAGAGAGCAACTATGAAAATCACGAAACATGGCCATCAAGTCATTCTTAATGACTTCCTAAAATACTTGATAGAACTCAGCTGGGAAACCATCCGGCCCAGGTGATTTACTATGTTCCATTTGAAAGATTGCCTCTTTCACCTCCTTCTTAGTGAAAGGCTCTGTAAGGAAATTATTTTCTGTATCTGAAACTTGTGAAATATCAGTCCTATAATCATCCATCATGGATAAATTATTGACTTCAGATGGTCCAAACAACCCTTTATAATAATTGGTGATATACCTTTTTAATCGGACATCACCCTGAATTATCCCTCTTCATCTTCAAGCTGAAAAATTCTTTGTTTTCGATGTTTACCATTAGCAATCAAGTGGTAAAAGCAGTATTTCTATCTCCTCCAAAAGAAATTTCACTTTGGACCTTTGGTACCACTTAACTTCTTCTTCTCTTAAAAGCTGAGCCAAACGCTCATTTGCAAAAATTTTAAGAGTAAGTTCTTCATCGAACTGACCTTCCAAACTCGACTTTTTTTTATCTAGCTTATCAATTAATACATTAAGTTCAATCTTTTCTTTTTTGTGTGCTCCATCGATATTTTTAGCCCAACCGCCAAGATATTATCGAAGAGCTCTAACCTTACATTGACAAATTTGCAAGGCATAATTGCCTCTATTTTCCTTTTTCCACACATCCATCACCATTTCCATAAACCCATCCCTATAGAACCAACCTAATTCGAATTTAAATAAAGGTTGATTCCCTTGATAAGAAGTCGCTCTCGTATTTAAAAGCAAAGGTGTGTGATCTGACAAAGATCTTTCAAGAGCATTAACTGTGACTAATGAAAATTTATGTTCCAATCTGTACTCATTAAGACCCTATCTAGCTTTTCAAAGGTCGGATTGTCTAACGAATGGCCCAAGTATACTGTCTACCAGATAAATCAATTTCTCTGAATTCCAAGGTATTAATCACAGCATTGAACAAAAAATGCCATCTGTGCTCGAAATTATCATTATTTTTTTTCACCCGAATATCTAATAATATTAAAATCACCCCCAACTATCACTAACATTGCAGATTATTTGTTTGTTGTGATGTACATACTTGCAGATGAATTCGATAAGTTCAAATGTGAAGATGGGTTTTTTTATCATCGACGTACTAATGACCCAAAGGGCCTGTTAAGTTTATACAATGCATCGAACCTTCTAACTCACAATGAGGGGGCACTTGAAGAAGCTATCGTATTTCCAAGGCATCGTCTGGAATTAGTGAGAAGTAGCCTCAAGTCCCCATTGGCTGAACAAGTCACGCGCGCCCTTCAGATACCATTACCGAGGACATTGAAGAGAGTAGAGGCGCTAAATTATATATCAGAGTACAACATGCAAGACCAAATGTACAACCCGTCCATACTGGAGCTTGCCAAGCTTGATTTTAACATTCTACAAAATCTTCATCAAAAGGAACTCAAGGCTATTTCACAGTACGTCTGATAAACATGCTCTAAATATATTAGACTTACTTTGAATTCAGAAACTCTAATATAAGATAAACTTTAGTACTGATATTTTCATGCTAAAAAAACTAATTAAGTCATGCATTTTTAATCATACCTCAGGTGGTGGGAGGATTTTTCAAAAGACATTAGACTTGACTACATTCGGGATCGTGTGGTTGAGGTCTATTTTTGTTCTTATACTGTGTACTACGAGCAAGAGCAGACACGTGCACGGATGATCTTTGCCAAGTTATTGATACGCGTGCAACATTGGAGGAGTGTCGAAAGCTCAATGAAGCTATACAAATGTTAAGACTTTAAGTTTCACTTAACATTCACATATGAATGTTATGGAGTACTACATTAACTTCTCCTCCGTTCTTAAATACATGATGTTTGACCAAACGTGCAATCAAACTTATCTAACTTTGACTAATAATATATAAAAAAACTATTTAGATTGATCATAAGTGAATAGTATCATTAGATTTGTCATGATAAATATTTTCATAATATAATAATTTTGTATTTTTTACTAACAAAATCATATGAAAAATAATGGCTAAAGTTATACAAATTTGACTGCACGTTTGGTCAAACATCATGTATTTAAGAACGGAGGGAGTAATTTCTAAGAAAATTGACTGTTGCAGATGGGATGAGATCATGAGAGTGCTGTTTCTCTTCTACCGTACCGGAGTACCAGAAGAACTTTTTTCTCAAGGTGATAAGCAGTTTTACGGAATTTGAGGATGAATTGGAACCACATGAGAAGTTCCGCAATGCTTACGTTAAGAATGCGGTATACTACTATCTTCTTTCTAGACGATGATTCTCTATTATCTTCAAATCTTATTGATGTTGCAAATTCAGTCTAGAATTTGTTAGTTGTCATAATATATATGCAATAGTGCGGACAAACCATACTAATCACATAGTGTGAACTAAACTTGCCAAAATCTTGCATGGCCGATTTGGCTACCCTGATTTCAGAGGCTCGAATTTTTTATTCAAGCATTAGCAGAAACCAGAACTTTAGTGACGGTTAACAATTTTCCTGACGAACCAGCCGTCAGGAATTTTAACATCATTTGACAGGTTCATAGTGATGCCAACAAAAACACGCAATTTCCCCATCAGTGATGCAAACAACCGTCAGAAAATATAACTGTGTGTCGGTGTTTGGTTAACCATCAGAATGGTTGTATATTCATGATGGGTATGAACGTTAGGAAAATTCGCCTTCACTCCTCCCACACATATTTAGGTAATCCCTAACTCCAAGCCCCAATTCCTCCATCCCCAAATTCGACTCCAAACTCGATGCCGCGGCCCATCTCCCCTTCCATCGCCTCTGACCCATTACGCATATGTTATTTCTGCGTCACTCTATGCCTAAGGGAAATTGCCAGACAGGTGACCCGCCAGGAAATTATTTCTGATAGTTTTTTTTTCTGGCGGTTTTTGGCTATCACGGAACATATGCATCCTAGTAGTAAAGTAATGAAAAGAAAAATACCACCTTTATCAACCACAACAGCACTCATGTTTCTTACCTGCTTAAGTCCGATAATATCTTTTTGTAAGCCTATTCAAACAAAACTTCAAATGATATGCTGGAAGTCCATTCATACAAAGGAATTAACACTACTACAAAACAGGCTATAGAAGACGTCTCATCACAGACGGTTCATTTGGAAGAACCGTTTGTGATACTGGCACTACAACACAAAAGCCCTGTAGAGACGCCTATTTT
The DNA here is from genome assembly GCA_036346405.1 of Phyllostachys edulis. Lineage (NCBI taxonomy): Eukaryota > Viridiplantae > Streptophyta > Magnoliopsida > Poales > Poaceae > Phyllostachys > Phyllostachys edulis. The sequence goes on along the minus strand of JAYEVD010000132.1, from coordinate 47,134 downwards.
ATGGGTTAAAGACGTTTTCAATCATCTCTATAGCATCGTAGAGCCATTTTTATAAAACGTCTCTGGAGCGCCTCCCCACGTACCGTGTCAAAGGTTATAGAGACGTATTGTTAAGCGCGTCTACAATGATATGAGTCGTTTAGATTGCGTCTCTACAAGTTTGGAGACGCTTTCATATATGCATTTCCATATCGTCTCTACCCTCCCTAGTGACGCTTTATTGCGTGCCAATGATATGTGTTGTTTAAATTGCGTCTCTACAAGCTTAGAGACGCTTTCATATATGCATTTTCATATCGTCTCTACTCTCCCTAGTGACGTTTTATTGCGTGCCAAGAAACATAGATACGCATATATATAGTATCACATATTTTCATAAGTTTCAGATCATAGGTGAAGCCATTTCAAATGTAGAATTACATTGTCGATATATTAAAAAACTAGAAGAAAAAAACATAAACACTCTGTTGCAAAGTGAATCGAGTTAACTGAATCTAGCATCCACATACAAAGGTGCAAACACACCAAAAAAAAATTCCTACAAATCCTACAACTGAATCAGGCGATGAGTGGTTAGAGGGCAGCGGCGATGTCTTCAGGAACAAACAACTTAATCCACCTCCAAATAACAGAGCCTGGTACCTGTATAGTGACAAACTTGTTTATTATGTCTATTCATGTCTCAAAAATAAATCATGCACACATGACATAAGAAGGGTTGCATTTATCGAAAACAAAGGAAATACACAATACAATACGAAATTGAAAGCACATGAACCAAAAGGATGCTTCTTTTTTTTTGAAGTAGCAAATTGTGAAGATAGAAATGATAAAGCATAAGAAATAGTCTCTTCAATTTAAGTTGGCAGAAATAGAGTGTTCATTAAGGTTAAGTCCTCCGCTAACTCAAATCAAAACGAAAAACTTGTAAGCTAAGCAGGAATAACTGGAGATGTTCATACTGTTACAACTCCGAAATGGAAGTCTCTAAATTCATTCAAATGTTTAGGCTCTAGAGTTTCTATTTTCCAATACATTGATCCTGTGCTCATACTGGAACTTACTTTGAAAGAAGAAACCCATAATTAAGCTCTATGCACACTTAATCCAGTTCCTTGCACATGAAAAGGCAATCATTTTTGCCGCACCAATCCAGATTGAGATCAAGGAAAGGAAGTTGATTAAATTATTGTCATCTTGGCCTACATGATTTCTATGGTGCGCCACTCGCAAAGGGTGGAGCAAGGCCTAAACTAAATATGTTATCAAGATCTTGAAGATAACACTTAGTTTGCTTGGTACACGAAAATATATATTGATCATTGTGTATTGTACCTTCTGATTGATGGCCTTTCGACATTTATAAGAATCAATATATTATGAAATATCATACTTGATTAAATCATTATCGATGGTTGCTACTATTGGCTTTGTGGTCATGTCATACTACTCATTTTCCCATAAGGTAATATATTAGTTTTGTACGCCAAAAAGTATCCTTCAGAGTGCTTACTTGTCCACTTAAGTAGCTTGACACCAACTTTCGACCATTCTCAATTAAAATATTTTCAACATGAGAACAAAGAGCAAGTCTGCCGCCAAATTTTTCAATACCTCGTACAATGGCATCTATTATTGCTGCACTTCCAACGAGAGGGTACTCAAGCAAGCATCCTGGTTTGTACCATTCTGCAAACATATAAACCTGATATTGCAATTAGACCAAGTGATGATTAGAACACTTCAGAATTATAAAATTTAAATTATCTAGGTGAATTTTAACAGACATGACAGCAGAGTTGTCAAATGCATAGAGGTAAAGGTTGAATGATATGGAAAAATAAAGTATAATAAAGCGATGAATCACATGGTTCTAATGCCAAATATGTAGACATCAATGTGCCATATATGGAGCATGGTACCACTTATCAATAAGACAACAAAGGCAATGCCATGATTCCTCTAGCAGTCACTGCCATCAGCTTATTATTTAGCCCAAACAGATGAATTGCAAGTCTTGACAAAAATCATTAGTAAAAATAGAAGTTATGTTATTACTAGAATGCATAGGAATAATACTATCATCATTTAACTAAACACGTTAGGAAAAACAAGAATGGCAAAACAAGATTTTTATTTGAATATAAAATACTTATAAAACATTGGTGAACTATGCCAACCTGCAAGGTCATACAGGAATGATGCCACTCGCACCATATGTGAAAAGGAATAGTAAAAAAAACAGAACAGGATCTATGGAGCATAAACATAAATGTTAAGCGGTAATCATCTACTAACTTTGTCATGGTGTAGTGATGCCTAATAAACAATATCATGAAGATTAGGTTCCTGTATATGTATAAAAATCTGTCAAACTGCTCAATGGTCAACTTACAAGAGATAATAGCAACTTGAGTGAGGAGTTGGATGTTGTGTAGTCAACTGATGAGGCCAAAGTAACCATTGCTGCCAGCTCTATGTAGTCAACTGATGAGGCCAACAGGGAAAAAGCTAATGCAAACTCATACTAGCTGAACAAACATTATAGTTGATCCGGGAATGAAAGATGTAAATAGTGTAAGCACATGCTAAAGTTTGTAATGATTGTTCCTTCTCGACAAATAGAGTACAATATGTTAGTTTGGGGAGGAAAGCTAATGGAAATCATACTAGTGCCCAAACATTATTACTAGAGTCGGCAGCGTGCAAACGCTGCGTAGGAAACATTGATTTTTTTTTTAAAAAAAGATGTATGGAGTAAATAAATAAAGACAAAGGCAGGTCTATATGCAACAACAAATAATTGTAAAAATTAGACTATTTTTTTTGTAGTGTTCTAAAAGATAAAAGGCAGAAGGAGCAAACTAGAATTGAGAGTTTGTTAGATGAAACAAGCATAGCGAGTTGAGATGAAGATGTGTCTAATATGATTATACAAAGGTAGATCTATATGTAATAATAAACCTTTTTTAAAACTTGACAGTAGTAATCACATGGTAATTAGGTTTGGAATAGAAGCTAATAACAATTCAGATTTTGACATGTTAAGTTCGAAACAAGCGAGACATCTGTTGTTGTAGAGCTTATCAACACTACGACTATGCCTATGTGGTAATACTATGTAAATAATAATGTAGTTTTTCGCATATTGGTTATCACATAACTATACACATATACGATGGCGATAAAGCGGCACTTATTTGCTTATGCGAGTGTGGTAAATCTACGTAACATGGTGAGAGATATCGTCTTGTGATGATATCTTGCCACACGCCACGCCACCCTAATTTCATCAACCTCTCGAACCGGGCTTGTTAACATTGAAGGAGCGAATAACAATCATGAAAGAAAAGACGGATGTACAATAACAAAAAGATGAAGAATAGTAGTGACTGGATGAATTTTTGGATTGCTTCTTCTTCGGTTCATCGCCGCACTTTCTGGATAAGATCAATCTTGTTACTGCAGAATGATGATATGTTGGAGACGCGTGATTTCAACGGTACAAGATGCTCAAATGTCAGGGTTGTGGGCGACTTTCATTCGCTACTATCAAAAGCAATGCTCCATCCATGATAGCAGCTCCATTAAGCATTGTAGCCATGAGAATGTCATGCCCTATTCAAGGAGATAGATATTGTTGATACATATAATATTTTTCAATATCATGTTTAACCAATGAAACCAATATCTAATGGTCCATTAGAGAACAACTCGAGATGATTCCCAATTGTTTTGTCAATACCCTCAAGTATTTGGGTATGTGCCTTTTAGTGGAAACAACATTTATCATCTACAGCATGATGCAACTACAACCTCATGATCATAATTGACAGAAACCAAAACCAAATAGAACTATATGTTGCAGGATAGTCCAAAGCCATAAGTTGCATGCATCAATGTTACTGAACATTCAGGTAGGACAATAAATGGTCGGGCTTAGTGTCTTAAGAATTCATTTAGAGAACTTTCGTAAGAGAGGGAAAGATTTCATCTGTAGGGCAATCAACAAAAGAAACATGTCTCGGAGCTTCATCCTAGTGTTTTCAAACCCAGTACATCGCAGAGAGGGCTATCTTCTTTTCGCTTCCATAAGCCCTTGATATATGAGCGAAAGTCAACAAATAGTGTACAAGGGATTAACAACAAAGCGATAATTCCATGTAGGTGAATGGCAAAGAATCATATATCGGTTATTTTACGGAGAATCAATCATTTTGAGATTCCAATCATGAGTTCTACGGATATTCACATGAAAAATAAATTATATAAGCGATCAACAATCAATAGGAGTGATGAATGGCTTGGCTGAAATTCCATTCTACGTGTTGTTAACAAGGTGATAGAAATATAAATTCATCATGTTAAAAAGAACTTGATGAAATTTAAAATTTAGTTAGAGAAGGATTAGCATACTCGAGACCTAATGGAGTCGGTGTGGCTCGAGGTGATACATCGGCGTGAGGGCGAGATAGTGGGGATGAAGGCAGTTGCAGATTTGGATGGAGGAGATGGGCCGAGAGGCGCTTGTGAATGGTGAGAACAGAAGGAGAGTAGAACCCAAGAGGTGGAAAGAGGAAGGAGCAAACCTTCATTGAGCACGGAGGAGTGGGCCATCTGGTGTGGCGGCGGCGACGGAGGTGGGAGGCGTCGCGGCGCTTCTTCTGCCGAGCTCTCCTCGCGGAGGCTCTTGGGATCTCCACCATGTTGTCCTCGCCCGCCGTGGCAGTCCTCCTCCGCGTCCACCGCCACTTTGTAGTGGCTGCGCCGCACCTCCGCCCGCTTCGCTCGGTGCTGCGGCACGTCGCCCTCGCCTCCTCGCCCGCCCGCGCCCTTCATCTCTAGATCAAGAACCCAACAAAACCAAACAGTGCAACAAACAACAACAACAAAAGAAGAAGAAGAAAAGCGAAAAAAAGATCCCGGAAAAAGAACCCGAGCAGGATCAAGAAACCCAGATGGGGGCAGCTAATCTGTGGATCGGGAGAATCGGGCGGGCGAGGTGGCGGTTGGAGGCGCGAAGGACCGGCGGTCTTGGCGGCGTGGAAGGAAGAACACGGAGGAGGCGGCACGGCGGCCGTGGGACAGAGGGCGCGGAGGAGGAGTGGCTACGGGCGTGGAGGCGGGGCATGGGCGACACGGCACCAGCCAGAACAGTGGATCTCTAATGGGAGTTGAAGAATTAAGGTGGTGGAGAAGAATTAGGGAGGTGGAGAGAGAGAGGGACGCGTGGGGAGGTGGAGAGAGGCCTACGTAAGATTTCGTGGCGTCATATAAAACGTCTTAAGCATCTTTATATATGATGTGTTTCTCGATGTAGAGACAGATATAAAAGCGTCAAAACAGAAACGTCTTTATATGATAGATTTGTTGTAGTGTGGTATGGATAACTCCTATTTAAAATCATGAATTTAAAAAGAAGTCTGAAAATTCACAAAAAGGGAAAATAAAATTCTGAAATTAGTATAGAAAATTTGAAAATGTCATAAAATATTCCAAAAATCATTAAATATTCTCAAATAACGAGAAAAATCCAAAAATAGCCCCAAAAAATCAAGAAAAATAATAAAATTCCTATAATGTCCACATAACTTAACATTATAGTCACTATCAAATACTTACCATCTGTGTCTTGACTTGGTGTGCCCATGTCATCATCATGATGTATATCTGAGAAAAGGTTTTTAGTTTCACTACTACAGAAAAGGTATTCACAGACGGTTCAAAAACGTCATCACAGACGGTTTCGTGAGCCGTCTGAGTTTATCGTCGATGATGACATGAGGTCATCACAGAGCGGTTTGAACCGTCTGTGATGCATACTTTGACAGAGCGGTTTGTGGTTTGAAACCGCTGCGTGATAGTACATATCACAGACGGTTTGACCTAAAACCGCTGTGATAAGTACTATCACTGAGCGGTTTGTGGATAAAACCGTCTGTGATAAGTACTATCATAGGCGGTTTGTGGTCGAAACCATTTGTGATGACTTTTCTCTATAAAGCCCCAAGCGGTGGTGCTTGTGCCATTAAATCGGCATCATATATATATTGTTCAGTAGTCTCTCGGCCACTTTGGGGAATAAGTCCCCTTGACATGAGAAGGATAAGGCGGTAGCCATGGGCAACCTCATTGAGCCCTGCAAGTTTAAAAAGTATGGATGCAAGGAGGCGTCGGGACATCCAATTACGGATGTTGGGCGTCGCTATGTTGAAGAGTGGCGTTGATCTTGTCAACTCCGCTTGGTGAAGTGGCATCATGTATCGACAACTAACCATTCTTGAGCATATAATCGTCTTTAAACCCAACAAGAACACCAAGCAACCATTCTCATATTTCAAAAATTATTCTCAACTTCCGTGCTTGGTGTTCTTGTTGGTTTCCTTGCAATTACATGATCAAATTGTTGACTCTTGATAGATGAGATGCCATTGGATACCGACTCATCCTTCTAATGTGGATGTCTCTCCTTGCATCTAAAAAGTGCAGGGACTCAGATATTAATATATATATATATATATATATATATATATATATATATATATATATATATATATATATATATATATATATATATATATATATGAATGGAATGGTAGGGCGTGCACGCATAAGAGGTAGGAGAACTTGACCGGCATGAATAAGGGACTATTAATATGAACTAATTATCAATTCAATTTCAGCATAAGACTATTGACATCATTACATCACAGAGCAATGGGACTATTAATATGAACTAATTATCAATTCAATTTCAGCATAAGACTATTAACATCATTGCATCACGAGCAAGGGACTATTAATATGAACTAATTATCAATTCAATTTCAGCATAAGACTATTGACATCATTGCATCACGAGCAAGGGGACTATTAATATGAACTAATTATCAATTCAATTTCAGCATAAGACTATTAACATCATTGAAGCGGTTCATCGACAAGAGAACAAGACCAAGGGTGTCCAAACCCACCACACCAATGGTAGCCCTCGGCATCCATCGCAGAGCACTAGCCATTTTCATCCAGAGCAAGGGGGTAGAGACAGAGAGGGAGTAAGGTAGGGTGATACCTTAATCTGGCGCAACCACGGTGGCGACCCCACCACCAACACAACCCTCATCTATCTCCTTCACCTTGCATAAATCATACAAACATTAGGACACAACTTAAGGCTCAAGCATAAAAATCAAACTCAACGAAAGACATTAAGCTAACAGATCTAGAGGAGAATAGAGGAAGGATGGGGAAAGCAAAGCTCTGCCAAGGCCCTAGCGGGCATAGCGGGTCGGGCGGCGGCGGTGTGGTCGGCGGCGTCAAGGTGGGGAGGAGCAGAGTAAATCGCTTAGGGAGTGATGAGTTAGAGGCGGGCGCAAACCCTAAGCGAGTGAGGGGAGTGACGAGAGTTAGGGCGTCACCGTGGTTGTGGCTTAACGGTGACAATGCAAAAGACACTCTTATCGTGCGAGTGTCTTGTGCAGAGGAACCGTGGTGTCTAAACCGTCGGCAACGGGAAGAATGGCGGCGTCGGCGACGACAGGTCACTTTCGGGTGGGGAGGGCAGACGAGAGTAAGGCATTGAGGAGTGGCGAGTTAGAGTGCAAACCCTAGCGGCGGTCGGGCTCCTACTAATAAAGAGATTTATCACGAGCGGTTCTATTATGGAACCGTCAATGATAATTATCACAGACGGTTCCATAATGGAACCGTCTGTGATATGGTTTTTTCTCAAGTATATTTATCTTGTATATACACTTACATGACATGAAGAAATTACATGTTTATATTAAAAAAAGTAGAAACCTATAATTAAACAAAGTTTTTCTAGTGGCGGAGGTAGGCTGCTATCTCCATCTTCAATACTTCATAGACGATGGTGTCGGCATCAGACGGTTCCTGATCATCAGCGAAAGCAGCCTGAAATGCGTCCACCCGCTGACTCGCTCATTCGAGTATCTTCCGAAGACCCTCAAACTGTTGAACCAAGAAGAATTGAGCCCATAGGCTCTCTTCCTTGCTTGAGGGTCCCGGACTGTCGACTTCGATGCTTCTGCCGCCTCGATTCGCAGTGATCCAAGTGACGGCAAGCCTCCGAAGACGTGTAACATCGTTTTGGAGAACCACGTCGATGACGCATAAACTTCGTCGAAAGTGGAGATCACCGAAGACACGGGCGAGAGGAGGATGTCAAGACGGCGGAAGGTGGCGTCATCTGCTCCGGCAAATTCTCGGCCGGCGTAGGAGTGAAGACACTATTGAAGCAGTGTTCTTCCGCGTACGGTTCAACGTCTGATGAGAGGTGCTCGTGACAAAGCGGCGAGTAGGCCATCAATGCGGCGACAAGGAAGAGGCAGCCATTTCGTTTTTATAAGTATGTGGGGATGATCACATCTTCGATGGCGAGATGATCCTTTTATAAAACAAGGTATAAATTCGGGCGTGAGACGAAGAGACACATCGAGGGCGAAGCGGTCGATCTGACGAAGAGCGCATTGGGGAGCCGGGCGTGGATGGCGGCGAAGAAAACACGTGCATTAGGCTATAGCGATATTATCACAGATGGTCATAACAAAAACCGTATGTGATATGTGGTAATATCACAGACGGTTATTGTTAAGAACCGCTGCGTGATGTTTCTGCAGCGATTCTTTGTTGAAAACCGCCCGTGATATGTAGAATTATCACTGCACGGTTATTAACAAGAACCGCTGCGTGATACTTCCTGACGGTTTTAACATGAACCGCTGTGATATTACTCTTCACAGACGGTTTTAAGCGCGACCCGAATAACCTGAGCGGTCTCTAAACCAAAACCGATCGTGATTGCATGTAATCTGAATAGTTTTGGTCAACCGTTTGTGATGAGGCGTCGATAGATAGCATTTTTGTAGTAGTGTTTCAACTAACTCATCACCAACTTGTGTGAGAATAGCATGTTGTGCTGGCGCAAGTGATGTGAAGTTCATGCTACACTCAACTGTTTGTCCTACACAAGAAAGTTAAAGTTCAATAATATGGAGATAAGCTAAGCAGAACATGTTTGTCTAGTAAAGAAAAAATTTGATAGTTTACCATCGTATAGCTCTCCCAAAGCATAAAAAATAGGAAAAGGTTTATTATGAACTTCTTAGCTTTAGGATGCATGTATTTGCGAGAATATAGGAAATGAGATAATTAATTATCACACTAGTAGAGATTTAGCAAATATAAGAGTGAAACAACACAAATCGATGTAAATATCTTATCATAGTGATGTTAACCCAAGTTGGAGGGTCAACAACTATCATGCAACGCTTAGTCGTCCCATCGGGTGGTATATTACTGGGAAGATTGACGAACTCATCGAATTGGTATATTACAGGTTGCTTATCTAACCACCCCACATGACCATTAAGCATGTGGATCATATTATGAAAAACTACAATAGCTGTAGGAATCTTCACTTGTTCTTTAGACGATGGAATGTGCCTACTTTGAGGATGGGAAAACACTTCTTTAGGACTTCTAGAGCCCTTTCTACATGATTTCGCAATAATGCATGACGAAGATTGAATAACTCCTTATAGTCTTTTGGCCGACAGTGACCATGTCCATACTCCTTTAGGTGGTACCGGACACCACGGTAAGGTGCGAGAAAAGATGGTGTGTTGGCATAACCGCCATCGATAAGGAAAAATTTACCCTCCAAAGATGCTTGAAAACCACTATTCATAGCAGACCTAAGGACCCTTGCATCCGTAGCATAACCCTCCAGTGCCCCAAATGCCATATGAGATAAAATTGAAGTTCAAGTCAAAATTGCTAGCGTCTTGGCTCAATGTACACTTTCTATTCCCATAGGGAGCAACCTTCTCTCCACTTATAGTAATAGGAATATGGGTGCTATCAATAGCACCAATACAATTCTGCAAGGAAAAAAAAATATGCATGTGAGAGACCATGTGGAGGTCGTCCCAGTGAGTGATGAGTAATTGACAAAGGTTTTAGGTCGGTCGAGTTTGGTTTGTGTGGTCGGACCTTGTCGTTCTTGCCGTTCCGCGCGTTTTGTGAAGTCAATCGAATTTGTCGGGATAATCGAACGACCGGCGTGTTATGGGCGGTACGACCATGCAGGCGGTTGTACCGATTGGTAAATGGCGGTTGAAGAATTCGGAGAAGTTGTTTTTTTCGAGTTCGGTCTTCATTGGAAATCGGAACGACCGCAGTATTGGAGCCAGATACGGCCGGTCGCGGTTGATCCGCTGGTAACATGGCGGTTGTACTGATTGTATTGTGAGGTTCGCCATTTTGGTGATTTGAGTTTTGGGATAGGTCATATCCAAGTGTGTTCATGCATATGTGTTGCATATTGCATGTTTGAGCTAACGTTAGGTCAAGTTGTGAAGAACTTGTTCCGGTTTCGTGTTTCTTGTGCGTGTGGTCGCAGGGCGCCGAGTGGAGTCGTGGCGAGACACGGATTGGATGGACTAGGCGCAGTGGCGCCGAGGTCGAACGGTCGAGGATGTGTCAAGACGACGTGGACTCGAGGTGGTTGCGGGCGTCTTGAGACAAGGAGCGCTTGAAGCTTCCTGGAAGGTCGAAGGCGAATCGGAAATTCGCAAGGCTCGCACAAGCGGGGCGGCCTCCGTTGGACTTAGCGGGCATAACGGGCGAGACCCGTTAGCCAGCGCTATAAAGGAGAGGAGGGGCTGCATGCCCTCTGGAGCACTTGGGTGGAATTAGGGTTTTAGAGTCAAAAGAGGCTTTGTGAGGTTGTTTCTCTTTTGCTCTTTAGTTGTTGAGAGTGGAGGTGTAGGCAGTTTGGTGCTCCCTGCTTGTCCCCTTCGTAGCTCTCTAATGTGAGTTCTTGGCTTAGGGAGAGGAGAGGATGGATTGATGAACTTGTAATCATTCCTCTTGTTCTAATGTCCATGCGTATGGGGATGTATCTCTTTGTATTTCGCTCTTGATTCAATGAATGGAAATCAAGTTTTCTTCTATTCGTGCTCTCTGTTCTTCGCTCTCCTTTTTTGTGATTTTTGGGGCTTTCTTCAATCCGGGAGTTTTTGCTTGGTTCTTCCTCTTGATCTTGCTTGCTGGGACATGTGGGAACCTATTTAAGGTCATCTAGATCATCATCCACCCACGAGCAAGTCGTTAGATCAAGTTTTGATTTTTGCGGTTTTGAACCCACCTTCGCTCAAATGCAAAAGGATAGGAACCTTGGCATGGATCTCTGAAATCGTTGCTTGGAATAGGTTCCTAATATCTTCGGGAAGGTGTGGTTCAATTTTGGTCAAGTTTGGCGCGTAGATCAAAAGTTTGATCGATTTTCGTTTTGAAACCCGAGCTGATTTTACTGCTCGGGACAATCGAACGACCGGCGTAACACTCACGGTTGTACCAAGATCATGAACGACCGGCCGTTTACTCGCGGTTGTTCCGATTTCCTGAGTTTCTTGAGAACTTCTGATTTTGTTTCTTTGAAATACGTGGGGGTGAGGAGTGGATTCAACATAAGACTTCCTCTGGCTTAATCTTTGATCTTCATAGCTCTCATAGCTATTGGAGTGATTTACAAGTTGAATCCATTCTTTGCGAAAAAGTTTATGTGCTCCTATTCACCCCCCCTCTAGTCGCCTTTCCGGTCCTTCAATTGGTATCGAGCGGTTAGCTCTTTTCAATAGATCTTAACCGTCTCAAGAGCCGTGGCGATGGACAAGTACTCGACCAAGCACTTTGTTTTTGATGGCATCGATTACCTTCGGAAGAGCCGAATGGAGACATACATCCAGGCCCAGGGGTATGCCATCTGGCGAAAGGTCAAGGTTCGATTCGCTGTTCCTGCCGATGAGAACATCAATGCCGGGAACATGGTTGATGTTGAGGCGAATGCAAAGGCAAGGAACATCATCATCCAGGGTTTGAGTCGTAGCGAGTTTGACCGCATATCTCACCTGTCGTCCGCCTACGATATCTGGGTGACCCTCGACGCATACCATGAGGGCACCACCCAGATCAAGACGGTTCGACAGGACCAGTTTCAACGAGAATACAACAAATTTGAGATGCTTGCTGGTGAGTCCCTAGATGAGTGCCCAGACGCTTTCACAAGATCTTGAGCAACCTCCGAGCGGTCGGTCTCACATACCCGACTCGGACAATGCTCGTCGATGCTCACGGACTTTCGATCTGCGTGTTTGGGAGATGAAAGTGACCACCATCAAAGACACGACAGACCTCTCGACCTGACTCTTGATGCGCGCAGTACTCGCGCCTCAAGACTCACGAGATTGACGTTGTCTCTCGTCGGTCGGGTCACAATCGATGGCCTTAGTCACCAATCCCGCTTTCTTCTTCCGCTTTCTTGATTCTTCTTGCGGTTTCTCCTTGTTGCTCTCGTGACATAACCGATGATCGCTTAGAGCAACTTATGATGAGCAGCTTGCCCTCCTTGCTCGAAGATTCTCCCACGCTTACAAAGGAGGAGGGACAGAAGAGAGGAGGACCCGTGATTTGCTTTGAGTGTGGTGGCCCCAACCACATCCGAGCAAACCGCCCCAAGCCGAGAAGGGAAAGAACGACTACGGCGGTTCGGGCAAGAACGACTACACCGACAAGAACTGCAACAAGAAGCCTCCACTCGGGCGCCCAAAGAAGAAGAAGTTCCGCAACTTTGGCAAAGCCAAGAAGCTCTTCCATCAAGTCCTCACCGCCCGACGACCTCGACCTCGGCGAGGTGGAGGGATGGAGCGACGATGACGGACGGGTGACCAAGAGCCCAAGGATGGCGGCGACGACTTCTCCCATGTGCTTCATGGCCCTCGAGGGCGAACTCGGCGACAATGAACTGACCGACTCGGACGAGGTAGATCCCACCTCTGAACAGCTCAATCATGCTTTTCTTAAGCTAGGAGGTTTTCATGCTAAAGCTAAGGCTAGGTGTGCCGAGTTAGAGAAGGAAATAGATAGATGTCACTAGAGATTATTGCTCTTACATCTGCTCCTTCTAGTGATGATTGTGATACATGCTCGCTTTGTCGGGTTGATATGGAGAAGTTAAGGACCTCACATGATAGTGTGTCCTCCAAACTTGATAGTGTTAAGGTGGAGAATGTTAGTCCGCTTGCCGAGTTAGAGTTGAGTAGGATGGTCATTACCCTACTTATTCTTGATGAGACTACTTCTCCCACCTCATGTGAGGGTAAGGACATTCTTTGCTAGAGGATCTTATGCCATGCTCCTTGATCTGCCCGAGTCTTGTGAAAATTGCAATAACTTGAAGATGAACTTAAAACAGGCAGATCATAAAATTGTCTTGAACTACAAGCTTCTTTACTTGAGCCGATTGTTTCATGCTTGAACTGTCCCTAAGTTAATCTACTTGAACTTGAGGCTGTCTCCAAACAGTTTCAAGATATGATTGATCATGAAAGGAAGTTGGCTCAGTTTGCTTCTAAGGACCCTGTTAGCTCACCATGCATTAAGTGTAACAAACTAAAATCTGACTTGATTGCTTTGGATGAGAAATGTGTGAAGCTAACTAAGGATCTTCTAGAGAAGCCACATTGTGCTTGCAATATGATTGTGGAGAAGGGGGAGAAGCCCCAGGGTAAGGATGAGACGCTTAGCAACGTGAACCAACTGGCTAGCAGTAGGAATGTCCCTTCAGAGTCGGCTGTGCGTGCACAAGCCATTCTTCCCTCTGCTGCTGGTTCTTCTTTTGCTACCTTACCTTCTCCGCTCTCTTCTTCCCCTCGCTCTTCTTGCACCTCTCTCTTTCGGGAGTGTCAGTACCTTATGAACACTCTCGAGAGATTTGTAGGAGGCAAGAAGAAGCTCAATCTTATTCTAGACCAATCTAAGATTTGCAGATTTAATCAGGGTCTAGGATATGACTTCTTTGAGGACATGAGGAAGCATCCACCGCCGTGCTCGCACCCATAGCACCAGTGTGATCGAGATCGAGCCTGTGACCGAGAAAGTCCATTTCAAGTCGGCGGGCTATGTCCAGGATTCACAAGAAGGTAATTTCACATGCCGCTTCTACCTCTCGAAGGTGAAGTATCACCGCACCTTCGTCGGAAGGATGGACACACAATCGTCGATGCTTCAGCGCCAAGATCGCAGAGACTATGTTGAGTCTCTTAGGCGCATTCGTGGTCGGCCCTGCACCTTGAGTGCACCTAAGACCAACACGAGGTCTAGGCTTGTTTCTTCGATGGGTTTGTGCGATCGAGGACTTGGCTTTTCCGAGTTTTCGGTTTTCGCCCTCATGTCGCTTTCAATCGTGACTTCCGCGTCCCCGAGGGTAGATCTCGTTTTCCCCATCGAGATAGCTACCATGGCGTGTTCGATCTGTTGCGTGTGCTCGACTTCGCTCCCGAGCGATCGGACTCAAAGAATACCTTGTCTCTCTTAGACCTTCTGCTGTGAGTGACAGAGAGCGTAGAGTAGATAGAGGTCGGTCGGGCTTGACTACTTCATCCGCCGACGTGTTACTCAAGATTGGGTGCCAAAATCATTGTTGATTTATCCCAAGATCGAGACTTTACTGCTTGACTTCAGTTCGCGGGTAGGGAAGGAGAAGGTTTGGCTTGTAGACTCGGTTGTTCTCGCTATATGACCGGAGACTCCGTTGGTTCTCTTCCTAGCCCGCGCTTCCGTGATGAGACGATCACCTTCGAGACGCTTCGTCTCGGGCGTCATCGCCAAAGGTACTGTCGCGATTAATGCTTCTTTTATTCTTAAGGATGTTGCCTTGGTTAGTAAGTCTGCGACAATTTGCTTTCCGCTTTCACCTTATTGATGACGGTTTCGAGGTGAGCTTTAAGAAAAACAATTGCAAAATTCTTGACTCTTCTGTAGTCCGGTTTATGGATTTCTCGTTATGGGAGGATCTTTCGTGCTGATTTCTCCGAGTCTTCCGCGATCCTCTCGGTGTTTAGTTGCTTCGAGTCCCGCGATCTCTCTTTCGCATAGGAGACTTGGTCATATTGATTTGACCATTTGACCCGAAAGTTAGCGCCCATGATCTCATTCGTGGTGCGCCAAACTCAAGATGGTCAAAGATCTTGTTTGCACTCCATGCCAAGACGGAAGATGGTTGCCGCTTCTCATCCTCCCACACATTATTATGACCGATGCACCGACAACCGCTCCACATGGACACGCTTGGACCAAATCGAAAGTCTTGATCAGGAGGGAAGTGGTATGTTCTTGTTGTGGTCGATGACTTCTCGAGGTACTCTTGGTGTTTTCTTAGCCTCAAGGACGAGACATTTACACATTTCCGAGGTCTTTTAGTAGGTCGTCTGCTGAGCTCCCGGGTGCCTTACGAGCGATCCATGATGACAATGGCACGGAGTTCAAGAATTCCTACTTTGAGAGTTTCTGCGGTGAGACAGTGTAGAGCACCGCTTCTCTCTCCATACGCCCTCAAAGAAATGGCGTTGTGGAGAGGAAGAACCGTACCTTGGTCGAGATGGCGTGACGATGCTTGATGAGTACTCTACACCGAGGAAGTTTTGGGTCGAGGCCATTGCGATCGCGTGCCATGTTTCAATCGAGTTTTTCTTCTGCACTCTACATCGCTTCTTATGAGTCGAGATACTGGCGAAAGCCCATAGCTCTCATTTTCGTGTGTTTGGTTGCAAGTGCTTTATTTTGAAGTCCGGGAACCTAGATAAGTTCGAGTCACGTTCCTCGTGATCGTATCTTTCTAGGCTACTCGACTTCTTCAAGGGCTTATAGGGTCCAGAATGCGAGTCTAGCAAAATGGTAGAGACTGCGAGGTGACTTTTGACGAGGCCACCCCGGACTAGGCCGATATCTCGTGTTCTTTAGAGCAGTCCGAGACCATCTTTGTGGATGATGAGGACGATGGAGATGACGATTGTCACCGATCCCCGCCCCTCATCCACTCCTTGAGGTGCCGCTCTTCCACCGCACCTCGAGGTGATCACCCTTGCCTTCGCTTCCTCCGAGCTAGTGGCTCTGCTCCTACCTCGTCGGCTCATGAGGTAGAGGCCACTTCTTCATCTCTCCCAGACCTCCTAGACACTTCCGAAAGTTCATCCTTCAGAGCAGATCATTGAGATCTTTTGGCGTGTTACCCGCTCAAAATCGCTTATCTCAATTCTGTCTCCATTCTGCCTTTCATTGCCTCTTTTGAGCCCAAAGATGTTTCTCATGCTTTATCCGATGAGTCATGGGTCAATGCCATGCATGAGGAGCTAGAAAATTTCGAGAGGAACAAGGTCTGTCGCTTGTTGAGCCCCCACGAGGCCACAATATCATTGGAACCAAGTGGGTGTTCAAGAACAAGCAGAGTGAGGATGGGGTAATCATCCCAAACAAGGCGAGATTGGTAGCTCGTGGGTTTTCCTGTGTTGAGGGTCTAGACTTTGAGGAGACCTTTGCCCTCAGAGCTCGACTTGAAGCCATTAGAATCTGCTTGCCTTTGCAGCTTCTAAGGGTTTCAAGCTTTACCAGATGGACGTGAAGAGTGCCTTCCTCAATGGCCTTATTGAGGAGGAAGTCTCGTCCGAAGCCCTCCGTGTTTCGAGAACCCCAAATACCCTAACCATGTCTTCAAGCTTTCAAACAGATGGACTTAAGCAGTTCCCGAGCTTGGTATGAGAGGCTTAAGTCCTACTTGATAAGTCATGGTTTTGAGATGGGTATAGTTGACAAGACCTTGTTCATCCGCAAGATGGCACTCGACCTTCTGCTTTCGTCAGATCTATGTCGATGACATTATCTTTGGCGGCTCTTCCCATACTGGTTTCCAGCCTCGGATGTCATGAGCACCGAGTTTGAGATGAGTATGATGGGTGAGTTGACCTTCTTCCTTGGCTTCCAAATCAAGCGCACTCGGAGGTACATTTCTTCATCAAGGAAAGTACACTCGTGACCTCCTGGCGCTTCGACATGAGTGATGGTAAGCCCGTGTCGACTCCATGGCTTCTACAAATTATCTTGACCCAGATGAGGATGGCGAGCCGCTTGATCAAAAGGAGTTTCGCAAAGATGATTGGCTCCCTCTTGTACCTCAACGCCTCGAGACCGGATATACATTTTTCTCGTGTGTTTGTGCGCTCGTTTCAGCTTCTCCTCGCGTTTCACCGCCAAAGCGGTGAAGCGCATCTTCGGACTGCGAGCTACCATTGACTATGGTATCGGTACTCTTCCTCATCCTGTCTTTCCTTGAGAGCCTTCTCGATGCACGACTTCACCGGGTCAGAGGATAGATAGGAAGAGCACTTCACCCCGCCAATTTCTTGGCACTTCTCTTGTTTCTGGTCTTCAAGGAAGCGATGCGTGTTGCACACCCACCGCAGAGGCCGAGTATGTTCTCAGCAAATGCATTCTCAGTAGTCAAGTGCTCGATGGCTTCGACCTGCGGGACTTTGGGTTAGTTATCGACGTTGTTCCACTTTTTGTGATAACACTTCACGATTAACATTGCCAAGAACCCAGCAAAGATTCCCACCAAGCACATCGATATTCGCTTCCACTTCCTTAGAGACCATGTAGAGAAGGGCGATATAGTGCTCCAGCCAGGAGAGTGACCACCGCTATCGACATTTTCACCAAGCCATTGGATAGTTCGAGGTTTTCACTCAAGGGAGAGCTTGGGGTGGTTTGTCCTTATGGACTATAGTGAGGGGGAGCTTTGGGTTTTACTGCTCTACTATATTATTTATGCTCTTGCTCCTTGCTGTTGCATTGCATTTTGGGTGCATTTGGGATTAGTCCTCCTAGCATAGATTAGAGTGCTTCTTTTGTCTAGTTGTTTAGATTTCTGCTCTTATCTTGTGATTCTAGGATGTTGCTTATTAGTTGCTCTTTCTCACTAGGTTGAGCTTACTCACTTCTTATAGGTTCTAGCAAGGGTTGGGCCACCCTTGGGTAGACAGGGAACGTGTTTGCTCCTTAGTGTGTTAGCCGGGCAGTTGATAGTCCTAGAGTCATATGGGGTAGATGAGAGTCAGTCTGAGCCATAGTATTCTCTATATCTTATCTATGCTTTAAGGACTGCCTGTTTTATGTTTTCTTTGCCAGCTTCTCGATTTATTGTTTTGGTTCAAGGAGTTCTTTTGGGAGCTTCGAGCTTAATTTTGAGTTAACTCAACTTGAACTAAAAGTTGCATCTAATGTTGAGGGGAGCCGGATCTTCGCTTTTCTAGCATTCTCGCATTGTAATATAACTACATTGAGCCTTGATTATTATCCTGCTATGATATGTTTACAATGCTTTACACCTTGCCATGACTTGTGCTTATTTGCTAGATTTATCATGACTTCATATGTGTAGCCTAGCTTTTGCCATGATAAGTTAATTAAAATTGCTCAACTTAAACTAAAACTTGTCATGTTAGCACTTCGAGATTAGTCTTTCTTGAGATATCTTTTTATGATTCATGCCATGTCAAATAGGTTTGGGTAGAGTGATGAATCTATATTGAGCCTTAGATTGAGCTGTTTTAGTCTCTTGATGATGCATGAGTTAGTACAACTTGTTAAAAGGCAAAAGATCTCTTTTGTGCGAAAAAACTGATCTCACCAATTCTCTCCTATGAGACGGCTTGCCATTGCACTTGGCATGAACTTAGGGGGAGTTTTGGGTGACCTAGACTATCTTCTTAAGCTTCTCGCTTGGAGTAGTCGCATAAGGCTTGAGACCTAGCACATGATAAAACAAAAATCTGGTTGGAAACCACCATGAATTTCAAAAGAAAATATGTTTCATGTGTTCAATGTGCTTAAAGCCACAAAAGTATCATGTACTTTAACCAATGTTTCAATCTTGAGCATAGCACTCTATTTGGTCTCAATTTAAGCTTCTTAGTTCCGCTTAGCTTATTGACATGGCTCAGATCATCCTTGGATATCTCTAGCTAGACTTTGCTCATTGATGACTTGACTTGCTCACATAATGTACCTCATTTTCAGATTGTCATCTATGTGTTCTAGCTAGCTTATACATATCTTGTCATGATCTAGATAGCCTTTTATTAAGTTATGGCTTGGTGTATTACATTATGGTCATTATGGATAATTCTCATGGCTCTAAATGCTTAGAATAATCAAACTTCACCATTTCATCCATTGACATGTCATTTTCTCTCTTGAGCATTCTTGATGTGTTTATTGCCAAAAGGGGAGAATAGAGAAGAAAAGTCTGTTGGGAACAGCTTTAGAGCTTTGGAGAACAATTTGCTCTTTTAGTTGTTGCTCTAATGTTCCTTCATCGACATGGTCATTGTTTCACTCTTCTTCTTTGGACCATGTTGGATTCTTCAAACTCAAACTCAACTTTGCTCTTTTTGGAGTTTGTCAATATACTCATCAAGGGGAGATTGAGAGACCATGTGGAGGTCGTCCCTGTGAGTGATGAGTAATTGACAAAGGTTTTAGGTCGATCGAGTTTGGTTTGTGTGGTCGGACCTTGTCGCTATGCCAGTTCACGCGTTTCGTGAAGTCAATCGTATTTGTCGGGATAATCGAACGACCGGCGTGTTATGGGCGGTACGATCGCCAGGCGGTTGTACCGATTGGTAAATGGCGGTTGAAGAATTCGAGAGAAGTTGTTTTTTTCGAGTTCGGTCTTCATTGGAAATCGAACGACCGCAGTATTGGAGCGATGCGGCCGGTCGCGGTTGATCCGCCGGTAACATGGCGGTTATCCGATTGTATTGTGAGGTTCGCCATTTTGGTGATTTGAGTTTTGGGATAGGTCATATCCAGTGTGTTCATGCATATGTGTTGCATATTGCATGTTTGAGCTAACGTTAGGTCAAGTTGTGAAGAACTTGTTCCTGCTTTCGTGTTTCTTGTCCGTGTGGTGCGGGGGACGCCGAGTGGAGTCGTGGCGAGACACGGTGGATCGGACTAGGCGCAGTGGCGCCGAGGTCGAACGGTCGATGTGTCGAAGACGACGTGGACTCGAGGTGGTTGCGGCGCGAGACAAGGAGCGGAAGCTTCCGGAAGGTGAGGGGCGAATCGGAAGTGCAAGGCTGCACAAGCGGGCGGGCTCATTGGACTTAGCGGGCATAACGGGCGGAGACCCGTTAGCCAAGGCTATAAAAGGAGAGGAGGGGCTGCATGCCCTCTTGAGCACTTGGGTGGAATTAGGGTTTTAGAGTCAAAAGAGGCTTTGTGAGGTTGTTTCTCTTTGCTCTTTAGTTGTTGAGAGTGGAGGTGTAGGCGGTTTGGTGCTCCTGCTTGTCCCCTTCAGTAGCTCTCTAATGTGAGTTCTTGGCTTAGGGAGAGGGAGAGGATGGATTGATGAACTTGTAATCATTCCTCTTGTTCTAATGTCCATGCGTATGGGGATGTATCTCTTTGTATTTCGCTCTTGATTCAATGAATGGAAATCAAGTTTTCTTCTATTCGTGCTCTCTATTCTTCGCTTCTCCTTTTTGTGATTTTTGGGGCTTTCTTCAATCTGGGAGTTTTTGCTTGGTTCTTCCTCTTGATCTTGCTTGCTGGGACATGTGGGAACCTATTTAAGGTCATCTAGATCATCATCCACCCACGAGCAAGTCGTTAGATCAAGTTTTGATTTTTGCCGGTTTTGAACCCACCTTCGCTCAAATGCAAAAGGATAGGAACCTTGGCATGGATCTCTGAAATCGTTGCTTGGAATAGGTTCCTAATATCTTCGGAAGGTGTGGTTCAATTTTGGTCAAGTTTGGCGCGTAGATCAAAAGTTTGATCGATTTTCGTTTTGAAACCCGAGCTGATTTTACTGCTCCAGACAATCGGAACGACCGGCCGTAACACTACGGTTGTACCAGAATAAGATGCGGAACGACCGCCGCTTTACTGCGGTTGTTCCGATTTCCTGAGTTTCTTCGAAACTTCTGATTTTGTTTGTCGAAATGTGGGTGAGGAGTGGATTCAACATAAGACTTCCTCTCAGGCTTAATCTTTGATCTTCATAGCTCTCATAGCTATTGGAGTGATTTACAAGTTGAATCCATTCTTTGCGAAAAAGTTTATGTGCTCCTATTCACCCCCTCTAGTCGCCTTTCGGTCCTTCAAAGATGAGTTTGTATTTTTGTGAAAACTAAATGTTAATTTATATATGAATATCAGATTATGCACCTTGAAGTAGGGGAACAAGTAAGGATCTGGTCTAATCTTCCAATATGTTTGGTTAGCATTTGGAAGCTTGAGACATTTATAGGTGAGAGCAGGGATTATATTGAAAACCGTCTTAATATGTCGATGGATTGTTTCCCTGTTATGCTTGAATTCATACTGTAAATCTTGAAAGCTTGCATTGTGGGAGAGTATGTACATGAAAAATCCAATTTTTTTTCTCAACTCTAACACCTCTACTGTCTTTTAACAATTTCTGCCATCTAAGGTAATTTGCAATTGTCCTAAAGACCTCAGGCTCCATAGGGAAAGCAACTCAGCAATCCATTCATGTCCTTCAAGGATATCCTTTTTAAACCGCTCCCTGCCGGATAGCCGATTCATATAACTTTATATCTTCTCTCGAGAGCTTTTAAACTCATTCAATTTCTTGAGCATGGTCCGATCCTACTACGCATGATACGCATCACAGCAAACAGCAGCTAATCGCGATGACCGTTCATATTAACAATATAACATAGTGCAGTAGATGCTTGTAGTCACAGATCAAGCCGCACCCGGCTCACATCGAATCACGCGACGGGGAAAAGAACCGCGCGTCACACGGGATTTTTATTTGCCCCGTAGATCGGGTTGGAACAGTATGAGATTTTCCAATCCCTAGCTTCATCCAAACCGAGATTTAGGCTAGGCGGAAATTCTCCCTAGGGGTTGTTTGGATAGGAGAGATTAGAACCAATCCTTCGGATTAAAAGAGAGTTTAGTTCAAATTTTCAATCAATTCGAATGAATTAAGTCGAATCAGATTGTATCCAAACAAATCCTGACCAGGATCATCCACATGGGTTTGACCGGGATCCCAGATGCTTCCGGCACTTCCAACAAGCCCTCAAGGAGGAAAATCTTGCGCTAAGTTTCTTTTATCGTTGCAGTTTCAAATATTATCGGGCTATTATCTCCAAGAAGCTGAATGGTTTCATCGTAATTACATACCAAACTTTAAAGATCAAGTGGATGTGTCCGTCATGTCTGCATGTTGCCAAGTCCTTTCTGTTGGTGTACTTGTTGGCATGGGTGATGTGGCAACCAGGGGGGCATTCGAGTGGGCCTTTGGTTGCACTGGTGCTATAAAAGCTATTGGAGAGGTCGCACGTTTTGTGGATGACCTGGCTGGTTTTAAGGTATGATTTAGAATTCTATTATTAAATGTTACTCTTTATCCATGACGATGAAGATGCATGCAGCATGCACCTAATATCTTGTTGATAGCAAGGGAGGGGCAAAATGGACGTAGCCAGCTCTGTAGAGTGCTACATCAAGGAGCACAATGTTACAAGCGAGGTTGCCTTGGAGAAGATAGAGTCTTTGGTCGAAGAGGCATGGAAAACTATAAATCAAGCACGCTTTGAGCATCATGCACTTCTACCAATTGTACAACGGCTCGCCAGCATAGCGATGAGCATGGCGTTCTTTTGCTACGACAAGAAAGATGTATTCGAATATAGCAAGGACTTGAAAGAGACGGTCGAGAACCATTTCGTCAATCCTATTCCCCTAGTTGTTGCTGCCACTTTGGCCTTCAGAAAGCAAAATTAGCAAACACTGGTGATGATTAAGATGTGAGGCACATGAAACCTCTCAGCTTGGCTTCATACATGCATTGTTTTCATAAAAACAAAAATGTATTGTAATTCCTAAGTAAGTGCTTGCGTTGTCCTGAATGTTTTGCGGATTGTAAGAATTGTATAGCATCAAACCACTTGTTCAGGCATTGGCACCAAATTATTTCCCTCTGTGCATTGGGCTTTCTTATTATTTTCGTGAACAAATTATGCTCTTATCAATGCAACACTCGTTGAATTTGAACAAAGGGATGGGTGCACGGGGGGATGCTACCAATCTTTGTCACCCTAAGCAATCCTGTTAATGAAATGCAAAGTACAAATATCGACCCCCCATGCATTCTCTCCCTATATTTCAATATCTATAGGTGGGTATTCAGAAAAAAAGAAGTCATTATGAACCATCTAGCAGTAAAGATTAACTACATAGCCACATGTTTTATCCTATTGTCGTAGAGTGGAAAAGGACTCAAAATATGACCTGGCAAGTGGCGACTTGAAGAAACCTT
The DNA here is from genome assembly GCA_036346405.1 of Phyllostachys edulis. NCBI lineage: Eukaryota > Viridiplantae > Streptophyta > Magnoliopsida > Poales > Poaceae > Phyllostachys > Phyllostachys edulis. Next base: position 23,913 of record JAYEVD010000132.1, on the reverse strand, counting down.
AAGAATACAGAAGAGATACAGCACATAAATATTTACAGAAGTGTGCTGCCCTCCCCTGCCCTGGTTCATGCATATGCATCTCGCAGCAAATCAAACCAAACCGACCACCAAGTCGACCGACTACGGTTCAATGCCCGCTGTTAGTTTGAACCAGGCTACGGTTCAGGATTGGAACCAGGCTAGACCGTCGGCGCGTGTTAGTTTGATTGTTCAGATACTGAAGAAACTCTACTCCATGGAAGGAAAGAGGGACTTGTCGGATTATCAAGGACCAGTCTTTTCAAATGTCATTCATTCAGGATGCCAGTCTCTTGCTCTTATCTTCAATTTGGTCTTACGCGATTATCTTCTTTTTAAACGGAGGAAGTAATATCAAGTTATCAGGGCCACTCTTTTCATTCTTCTTTTCAAATGTCATTCATTCAGGATGCCAGTATCTTGCTCTTATCTTCAATTTGGTCTTACGCGATCATCTGTCGGTCACGAGTCACTAATGATATGAGCTGTATGTGGATCCCTTGTGCTTCTTGTTCTTGATTTAACACGGAACCAACCGTGTCTGCTGAGCTGAGGTGGATCACATGCTTGGAGATAAGTGGTTTCAAAAGTCATGATTCCTTCAGGGGAATTTTCAAGCACCGAGAGCAGAGACAAGCGGTACCAAGTACCAACAGAGGGGCTAGCAAGACAATAGTAATGCCGATGGCAAGGAGAAGAATCGTACTCTATCATCATCTCTTGATCAGGTTGATGGGAGAGAGATTACAGAGGAAGGAGAAATCAAAACTCACATAAGTGAGTACTATGAATCACTATTTCCACATAGTACTGTGGAGTAGTAGCAACTAGTTCAAGAAAAGGTCTGTTCACTGTAATTTGGTGAGGAACACCCATCCACCCATTGTAAACATTGTGTATCTCATGAGACTGCATACTGTCATATTCTTTCCCAATACCGTATATCTCACTTTCCTATGGTTTGTACAAAAGAGATAGACTGAGATGCATGGGCGATCAGTAAACTCCGTTCTGTTCAATTTCTGATTTTTACAGCTGCTGATTACTCTGGAAGGGGGCGAACTGCCGAACTCTACACAAGAAACAACATTGTCATGTTAGTACAGATCTTGTCACGTCACCATTAGTGGCGTGACAAAAAGTGCTATTTAGCGGACTTATCATATGGTGTGATAATGTTATTTTGTCACGCCACAGTGGTGGCGTGACCAAAAAGTCGTAATTAGAAGTAAAGTTTATGGGGTTAACAATAAAATAAATTAAAAAAGGTTAATTAATAAAAAGTTCAGAAACTAATTTCTAGGACTTGGTGGCTAATAGCGATGGAAATCACTATATATCTCCTAATCCCTTGTAACACCCTGGCTTTCGAAGTCTTTGTGATTTTGCAAAATAAAAAGAACAACTTTGTTTTGATGAGAATTCAAAGCTTGAACTTGAGATTTTAAAAGAACTTTAAATGACTAAACCAACTTCAACTAAATCGGTTCGGTTTCTTTTGGAGTTTGTTGGAGTTTTCCCTTTTCTCTGTGTGCTCCATGCTTTCTCTCGGCCCAGTTCTATCTTTCTTCTTGGGAAGACCTCCCTTGTGCTTGAACCTCCCTCTAGTTCAGACCTCCTCTTAACCTCTCTGGACCACCCCTTGTGCCCTTGCTTGAACTTTCCTTTAGTCTAGACCTTCTTGAGATCTCTTTGTTGGTTTGAATCTCTTTTCGGGTTTAGACCTCCTTTTGATCTAAACCACCTTCTCTGCTTAGACCTTCTTGTGGCCTAGACCTTCTTCTCCGCTTGAATCTTCCCTTGGTTTTGACCTCCCTTTGGGTCACGATCACTCGAGGCGTTCAAGCTCAGTTTGTGTTTCAAACATCCTTGAACTTTGAAATTCTAATTCGGTTGATTCCCCTTCATTTGGACCTCCTCGTGTCTATCTCAACCTCCTTTGACTTCCCTCGTGTCCGCTCGGACCTCTCCTCAATCCTAACCTTCTTCTCTCGAGGACCGCTCGATCTGTGGTCAACGGCTCGATCTTGTTGGCATTTGGCTGGTCCGAACGTCCCTACCGCTTTGCTCCTTTACTCCCATCTTGACCGTTGAGACCTCCCCTGTGTTGGTCTTGACCATCGAGACCTCCCTTTGTTCTCATCTTGGCCGTCAGGACCTCCCCGGGTTCATCCCTGCCGCCAAGATTTCCTTTTAACTCATCTGAACCGTTCAGGACCCCCTTTAAGTCCATCTTGACTGTTAAGACCTCCTTTGATCTCCTCTTAACCGTCAAGACCTCCCCTTGCTCTACCCCCTCCGTTAGATCCTCCTCTTCGTTGGATCTCCCTTTTCCTTCGCGTGGTCCTATCCAGCGCCGTGCCTTTCCCCTCTCGCGGGATCAGATGGCACTGCTATGTCGCGCCTTTGTCCTTGTCCTTTGGACCTTCTCGTCCTCCGGATCTCCGCACGGTCTTTTTGCAAAGACCCCCTTCTTGGTCTTTCTCGAAGACCACCCGCGTGGTCTTTTTGCAAAGACCACCCTCTTGGGTCGCGAATCCTTTGAGGCGCATGACCTCCCCTTGAGGCCGCGACCTTCCCTCTTTTGCCGCTTTGCCACGACCTCCCTTGAGGCCGCGACCTCCCTCTTTGTCGCTTTGTCATGACCTCCCTTGAGGCGCGACCTCCTATTTTGTCGTTTTCATGACCTCCCTTGAGGCCGTGACCTCCTCTATTTTGTCGTTTTTCCAAGAACCTCCCATGAGGCCGCGACCTCCTCTCTTTTGTCATTTTGCCGCGACTTCCTGTCTTTTGTCGTTTTGCCGTGATCTCCTTTGGTCGGGACCTCCTTGGGGTTTTTTTTGTAAAGATCACCTTTCCTGGTCTCTTTGCAAAAACCACCTCCTGGCCCTTTTGCAAAGACCACCTTTTGCGTCACGACCTCCCTAGGTCACGACCACTCCCCCAGTGGGAGTCTGCACACATTTAACGCTGAGTTTGCATGCATTAAATGCTGCTGTAGCACATTAAATGTTGTCTATTCCATTGTACCCCTTTTGCCTCTATTGTCGCCTCCTTTACCTGCTCCCATCTTTTCCTTCACTTACTTTTGAACACGCTGTGCCTTGAAACTCACAAGCTCTGGTGGCTATATAAGCTTGAGCAGTCTCTCATCTTTACCTTTTCCTCATTTCCAGTTCTCTTGCTCATCCGACCAGCTCTTGGACCACCTCCCAAGCTGTTGGTTCTTCCCGAGCAGCCCCTTGGACCTCCTCCAAACTGTTGAAGCCTCTCTGTTGGTATTATTTTGGTGTTTCATTGGTGTTCATTCGGATCTTACTTGAGCTTTATTTGAGTTGCTCTGCTTTTCTCCCGTAGATTGTGAAGGCACCAAGAGCTCGAGTTCTTTGAGGAAGAAGAAGACACTCAAGCCTTTGAGCAAGGCAAGTTATACACTTGACCATGTTGCACCCATTATTTCAAATTACTTATGTTCGCTTCAAATGTGTAGGACCGGAATAGGCGATTAGAGGGGGTGAATAGGAGCACCAAATTTTTGCAAAGATAATGGATTCAACTCATAAATCACTCCAATAGCTATTAGGGCTATGAAGATGAATGCTTAAGCACAAGGAAGACTTGTAATGAATCCACTCCTAAACCCTCAAAGCACAAAGAAGAACTCCTGAAGAAATCCTAAAAATCAGGGACAAAGGTACTACCATCATAAATGCGGTACTACCTCATTGCGGTACTACCACAGTAAATGTGTGGTACTACCGCATCATGGTACTACCTCGAGCAAAAGTGCGGTACTACCTTTTATCCCGACGATGAATAGAACAAACGAAACGAAATCGAAAATCGACGTAACTTTTAAACCGTAAGGCCAAACTCCACCAAATTTGGAACACACCTTCCTAAGGGTATTAGGAACCTATTCCAAGTGGCGATCGTCCAGATCTACGTCAAAGTTTAGATCTTTTTCAGTTTTACCTAAGAAGGGCATAGAACCGAGCAAAACGAAAAACTTGGTCCAACTCTTGCTCGTGGGAGATTGATGATCTAGGTGACCTTAGATACGTTCCCACATGTCACAGCAAGGAGTAAGAGGTCACAAGAACAACCAAAAACCAAAGGATCAACAAAATCTCCAAAACATCAAAGTAAGGTACAAGAACAAGAAAAAGAACGAAGAGAGCTCATCTCAAAGAACTTGCAAGGATTGATTGATGATTGAAGATTCATGGTTACAGCCACTCCATCCTTGAGGGCACAACTCATTACATGAGCATACAAGGCATCAATCCCTAAACCCTAGCTCTCATCTTCCTTTTCTAAACCCTAAGACCAAATAGGGTTTTTCTCGATGGACTCCAGGTCACTGTGAACAAAGACACAAGGCTTATATAGTGGAGGCTAGAAATCTAGGAATATTCCATTAGGGCACCCATTAAACCTTAACACACAATGGGTTAACACACGCACGCATCTCAAAGCGTTGTCTTCATCTTCGATTGACCTAAACCGCTTCTCCAAGCGCCGACCCGCGCCGCGGTTTAGCCAACAAGCCACAAAGGCGGTATTTGGTGAAATTACCAAAATACCCCTTCTCGATCCTTCTCCATAGACCGAGTCCAATCCAGTCGAAGCAATCGCCTGCTCCGCCACGTGTAGGTTGATCAACGGCTCTCATCATGTCGGCAAGTCTCTCCGTCCAATCCCATCGAACCTCCAAAGCACTTGCACCGACCTCGCCGCTTGATCCAACCAACAGATTGAATCGCGGCTCGATCCACTCGCCCATTCTCATGCCATGCTTGAGTCACCGACCACCCGCATCCATGATCGTTTCGACCTCGGCTCTCCAAGCTTAGTCCCGATCCTCCTCGCCGCTGACCGCTATTGACACGCAAGCCACCCGACAAAGAATAGACCGAGAAATCGCCTCCGGAACAAGTTCTTCACAACTTGACCCACGTTAGCTCAAAACATGCATCATGCAACACATATGCAATGATACCCATGAACTTGACTCTAACCCACAATCAAATCTCCAAGAAATTTGACAATCACCAATTCACTCCACAAGCGGTACTACCGCCACATATCCACCGTATTACCGCACCATGGGTTGTACCATTACAACACTCAGGTCATACCGCACCTCTGAGAATCACAAAATCTCCAAAAACAACTCCTCTCGAATTTGCATACCGCAAAACAATGGTCATACCGGCGCGGTATTACCGACAAGCAAGATGCGGTCATACCGCTTCCACAGGAAATCCAAGACCATTTTGCATTCGCTCGGTTTTTCCATACCGCTTAACAACAAATGGTCGTTCAAGAAGCGATATTACATGTTAACACGCGGTACTACCGATTATCCCGACAGATTGTCAAACATTCGACAAACATGAAATCCAACAAACCTTCAACTAAATTGCCAATTGTATCATCACCTAGGATTATGAGCATATCCTCAAGGTGTTCACAAAATGTTACCGCATGCTTATTTTTTTACTCAACTATTTCAATACCTGTTTTTAAAATTAATAGCTATGCCTAAATCCTTTGTACGACCCATTTTGACATTGATTCAAATCTGTTGCCACCCTAGATAAAACCTGGTTGATGCAATAGTGTGAGCGAGGACCTCTCAAAAAATGTATGCTTAGACATGCTTAGACCAAAATCTTGTTTTGGGAAGTTTTACCGCTAAAAGACCAATGTTATCTAAATGTTTTAAAAGCTGAGCCATGGCATCGGGTTGTCAAGGAGGTTCGAAAAGGATTTTGTAAAGCATTGGAAAATGGTTTGTACTTGGGCGAATTTGGTTGTTTGGTTGGTGCATGTCTATGCACGGGTCGTGTGATCTCGATGCCCCAAGGTTGAGGTTGTCGCCAAGTCGCTTAAGGAGCATCATGAAATGATAACTTGCTATGCCTTATCGTGCAACCACATGTCCAGATGGGATGGACCTAGTCGACTAATTTGCAAAAATTCCATCGCTGTTGATCCCTGGTACGTGGTGATCGTGTCAGACCGGTTATTCTCACCGGTGCAAGAGGGGACCCTATTTAACTCTACGGATTTCTATCCAAAGAGGGATACAAAACCTTAGCGAGGGCGGACTACGGTGGAATGATGCATTGCAAAGGCCTTGTCATGAGCTCTAGACCACTTACCTTCGGAAGTGAGTGGTGGCATCGACGGTTGCCAAACAAACTAGAGAAGTCATGTCATGTGGGTAAAGTGTACAACCTTTGCAGAGTATAAAACTATTCGAATAGCCGTGTCCGCGGTTATGGACATGCTGGCAAGCCTCTCAAAGTTAGATCTTGGTTTTGTTTTCAAAAGAGCTTTGTTAAAATGGTTTTGGATCTCTATCCAATTGGGTTTTGGCAGGGAGACTTGTGACAGGAGGGTATCCTTCACCACTATATTGTTGAATGTTATCCAACTTTAAAATGAAGACTTTGAAAATGAATTTTATTTATTGTTACATGCTTTGGAACTTATTACCCTGTAATTGGAAATAAACTTGGCTTTATGCAAACCAACCATATCTGCCTTTCCTTTGAGATATCCACGATGCATATCATTCTCGTTATTCGACGGTGTAACTTAAGAGCACTGCTGATGTGCTCATTCTTACTTGATTTGATAATTGAGCAGAGGGACTTCTTTGATGAAGATGAGGACCAGATCAACTAGGCAAATACCTCCACCGCTTGGTTCGTGGTGATACAGTGGACTTGTTCTTTGGTTCCGCTGTATTTTGATCTTGCTCACTGTAGTTTAACCTTGTAATCAACCCTTTTGTTGTAAATAAAGTTTACGTTGATGAATGTTACCACTATTGTTTGCTATGTGAGCTAGCCATTGATCCTTGGGACTAGTTCGAACACGAGAGGACTTGGGGCTTTTCCATGTCTCACGACCTCCTCGGGTTTGGCTCCACCGACCACCCCGCTACCGGGTCTTGGCACTTGGGGACGCCCTGGTCCTAAGACCTCCTCAGTCCATTCTCCGGACCTCTAGGTGGTCCCACTGACCTCTTGGGAGGTCTTGGAGAATTGTCCGAGAGATCCCACTGACCTCTTGGGAGGTCCCCGTGGACTTCCCTGAGTGGTCTTAGAGGACCTCTCGTGACCCTGTGCCTGGTCGTTACAAAGTGGTATCAGAGCATCCTCGATCGAGGTTGTAGCCCGGTAGAATGGTCGTTAGTAAAGTTCAAAATTTGTTTTACAAAACAAAAAAATAAATTGTTCTCCTCTTATCTAGGTCGCCTTTCTATCCTTACCCCTTCTCTCACCCTCCCTTACCTTATTCTCTCTTATCTTTTACTTGCCTCAACGCTTTTACAAGTTAAAGGGATCTTGTTTCCTTGAACTTGTCTATAGGTGTTCCTTGTTAGTTAGCCCTAGTGCCCTGGACCTCCCGCCTCGGAGTGGTCTTGGCATGTTGTCGCCAGAAGGACCTCCCTACTGTGGTCATGTGTGGTAGTCTTTGCAAAGACCACCCCGAGGTTTCCTTGCAAAGACCACCCCTTGTGGCCACGACACTCCAAATCACACACTCGAGGGCGTGAGCCTCGAGTAGAGCGTGTTTGAGCTTTTGAATTGGTTTTTGGTTGGTTTGGTTGTTCCGATTCTTTTCCCCTAGCTTTATTTTTTCTTTCCTAATCTTGGAAGATCTCGTAGATGGTGACAACTCGTGGCAAGGGGCAAGACTCAGAGTCGTGGCCGAGCCATTGGGAGTGATCCTCGACTCTGCTCCACAAACCGCCTCCTCCAAATTTAAAGGGCCAAATTGAATCGATGATGGCAAATCAAGCTCAATTGATCAACTTGTTAGCCTAGTCTATCAACAACACTCAGAACCTCCAAGCAGCCGTAGCAGCTCAACCACCAGTGTTTGTTCCACCTCCTCCTAGGGCCAACATTTCTGAGTTTATGAGGATGAGACCACCCACTTTCTCCAATAGTACTGAACCATTGGAAGCTGATAATTGGCTCAGAGTAGCGGGAAGAAGGTTAGATATGATCCAGTGTTCATACCGTGAGAGAGTCTTGTTTGCCTCTCACCAGCTCAATGGGCCAGCCTTAGAGTGGTGGGACAATTTCACTCAGTCCCACACTGATGCTCAGGCCATTACATGGGATGAGTTTGTTCAAGCTTTTCGTCGTGCTCATATTCCTCAAGACATGATATTGTTGAAGAAGAAGGAGTTCAGATCCCTGCGCCAAGCTAACCGCACTGTCAGTGAGTATCTTCACAAGTTCAATCAGTTGGCAAGATATGCACCCGAAGATGTGGCCACAAATGAGTCCAAGCAAGAGTGCTTCATGGAAGGGCTCAATGATGACCTTTCGGTTCAGCTCATTGCTCAGGATTATCCAGATTTTCAGCAGCTTGTAAGTAAGGCAATTTGTCAAGAAGGCAAACATCTTGAGATGGAGAATCGCAAGAAGAGGAAGGCAGCTCAACTAGTCAGTCCAGGAGGTTTTCCTAAGCCCAGACCTCCTAATTTCAAAGAACGGAGACTCACGACTTCTTCCCCTTCTAGGCCTTCAAGGCATAAGACGCCCCGGCACTTCCAGCTCTCGTGGATCTCTAGGATGTCATTTTCGAAGAAGCCATCCTCGATCCCTACAACAGAGTCACATGCTTTTCTCAGAATGAAGATGGGCATTATGCCAATAAGTACCCAAAGAGGCAAGAAGCAAAGAACCACTACCTCAACCCGACCAAGTCAAGGAATTTTAGCACCTAGCAAGAAGCCTAATGTGAAGCTTCTTGCCTCGATGATCAAGGGAAGTGTGAATCATGTCACAGCCGAGGAAGCTCAGCCGCTTCGACGTGGTCCTTGGTACGCTTCTTGTCAATTCCGCATCAAATTCAATTCTTTTTGATTCCCAAGCTTCTCATTCGCTTGTTTCTCTAAGTTTGTGGGTAGTAATGGGTTATCTTTATCTTCTTTAGCTAGCCCTATGCTAATCCACTCTCCGAGCTCAGAAATGAGGACCAGTGCCATATGCCCAAACCTTTCCTTGGAAATCTTGGGAGTACTTTTCTCTACAGACCTAGTAGTATTGCACTCCCAAGGTTTAGATGTGATTCTTGGGATGGACTGGCTAGCCAAGAACCACGGTCAGATAGACTGTGCCAATAAGTTTATTGTGCTCACCAATGAGCAAGGAATTCAAATTGAGTTCAATCCCGAGATCTCTTTTAGAGGAGGTCCTAGCCTGGCCTGTTTGAAGGAAGTGAAGCTTGAGGACCTCCCAGTGGTAAGGGAGTACCCAGATGTGTTCCCAGATGAGTTGCCTGGAATGCCTCTGGACAGAGATTTGGAATTTATCATCAACTTAGTTCCAGGAACAGCACCAATTTCCAAGAGGCCTTACCGCTTGCCAGTTAATGATCTTGTTGAGCTTAAGCAGCAGATTGAGGAAATGCAAAGCAAAGGTTTTGTCAAACCAAGCTCTTCACCTTGGGGAGCTCTAGTGCTCTTTGTTGCAAACAAAGATGGTACCCAGCGCATGTGTGTGGATTACCGAGCCCTCATTGATGTTACTATCAAGAATAAGTATCCATTACCTAGGATCGATGACTTGTTTGACCAACTAAAGGAGTCAGTAGTTTTCCAAGATTGACTTGAGGTCGTGGTGTCATCACGAAGATTCGCCAAGAAGACATCCAAAGATAGCTTTCAACTCGGTATGGACTCTATGAGTTCACAACATGTCTTTTGATTGACCAATGCTCCCGTGATACTTTATGAACTTGATGAATAAAGTGTTTATGGAGTACTTGGATAAGTTTGTTATTGTCTTCATAGATGATATTCTGGTGTATTCTAAGAGCGAAGAAGAGCATGAAGAGCACCTTCGGTTGGTTCTGGATAAGCTTAGAGATCACCAACTCTATGCTAAATTCAATAAGTGTGATTTCTGGACGAAGGAGGTTACCTTTTTGAGCCATGTTATGTCAGCCGCAGGTGTAGTCGTCAACCATAGCAAGGTCCAAGATGTGCTTAATTGGGAGCCACCCAAGTCTGTGCCTCAGATTAGGAGCTTTCTTGGCATGGCAGGTTATTACCGTAGGTTTATTGAAGGCTTTTCAAGAATAGCAAGACATCTCACTCAGGCAATAAGAAGGAAAAGAAATTTGTTAGGACACCACTGTGAGCACAACTTTTAAGAGTTGAAGAAGCGATTGACCTCTGCCTTGCCTTGATTTTGCCAAACATCCTAAAGGATTTTGAAGCCTTTAGTGATGCCTCTAGACAGGTGGTCTTGGTTGTGTTTTTATGCAAGAAGGAAGAGTGGTAGCCTATGCCTCCAGACAATTAAGCCCTATGAAGCCAACTACCCCACTCATGATTTGGAATTGGTCTGCCGAGTGCATGCCTTAAAAATTTGGCGCCATTACCTCATTGGTATCGTCATGAGGTCTTCACAGCACCACAAGAGCTTGAAATATATCTACACTCAATCGACCTTAATCTTAGATAGAGAAGATGGTTGGAGCTCATAAAAGATTATGATCTTAGAATTCACTACCACCTGTGCAAGGCAAATGTGGTGGTGATGCTTTGAGCCGAAGAGTTATTATAAAGACCTTATTGGTCCAAGAAAATCAGCCCAAGTTGTATGAAGAGTTAAGACGCCTAAAATTGAAAATTGTCAATCAAGGTTATGTGCATGCTCGAAGTTGAGCCCACACCCGTACAGATCCGAGAGAACCAAGCAAGAGATGAAAACCTCCAAGAGATCAAGGAAAACTTAAAAAGAGGAAAGGCTCCTGGTTTTTCAGAAGATGAATAGGGAGCTCTATGGTTCGGCAACTGACTTTGTGTGTCGGATCACCAAGAAATAAAGCAGCTCATTCTTGAGGAAGCCCATGAATCTACATACTCCATTCATCCAGGAGTACCAAGATGTACCAAGAGCTCAAAAGAAGTATTGGTGGGTCAAGATGAAGCAAGAAATAGCTAAGTTTAGGCAGATTGTGACGATGTCAAAGGGTCAAAGCCGAGCATCAAAGAACAGCTTGGTCTGCTGTGCCTCTTGCCTATTCCAGAGTGGAAGTGGGAGCAAGTAGGAATGGATTTTATCACTGGTTGCCCAGACCCAATCGGCTATGACTCCATTTGGGTTATAATTGATCGCTTAACCAAAGTGGCACATTTCATTCCTATCAAGACCACCTACCCAAGCAGTAGGTTGGCAGAGCTCTATATGGCCCGAATTGTCTGTTTGCATGGTGTACCCAAAGGGATAGTGTCCGATAGAGGGTCTCAATTCACTTCAAGATTTTGGAAGAGTTTGCATGAAGCTTTGGGGACAAGACTCAATTTTAGCACAGCTTACCATTCTCAAACTGATGGGCGGACAGAGCATGTGAATCAAGTTCTTGAAGACATGCTTAGAGCCTGTGCCCTGGACTTTAGGAAGGGTTGGGAGAAGAACCTCCCTTATGCAGTAGTTCTCCTACAACAATAGCTACCAAGCCCGCTTGAAGATGTCCCTTTGAAGCCTTGTATGGAAGACAAGGCAGTAATCCTTCCTTTGGGATCAAGTCGGTGAGCGTTAGTTCTTGGGCCCGAGTTGATCAAGGAAGCCGAAAGCAAAGTGAAGCTCATAAGAGAACGTTTGAGAGTGGCTCAGTCCCGGCAAAAGAGCTATGCTGACAATCATTGCAGAGACTTGTCTTTTGAAGTGGGAGACTTTGTCTATCTTACAGTAACTCCACTAAGACGAGTAAGAAGATTTCAAACCAAGGGAAAGCTTACACCAAGGTTCGTAGGGCCATTCAAGATCTTGGAAAGAAAAGGTGAAGTCGCTTATCGCTTGGAGTTGCCATCCTCTTTGTCTCATGTACATGACGCCTTCCATGTGTCTCACCTAAAGAAGTGCCTTAGAGTTCCAAGCAGAGCGAGACTCCTTAGAGAGCATTGACCTTCAAGAAGACCTCACCTATGTGGAGCACCTACCAAAATTTCGACATCGCCGAAGTCACTGTGAGCAAGATCATCCGATCGCAGTAAGGTGCAAGTGGAGTCATCACTGTAAGATGAAGCCACCGGAGCAAGAAGAAGACCTAAAGGCGGAGTATCCCCACCTCTTTCTTCGCCAAGTCCGAATCTTAGGGCCGAGATTCCCTTAAGGGGGTAGGTTTGTAACACCGGTTTTCAAGTCTTTGTAATTTTGTAAAATAAAAGAACCATTTTGTTTTGATGAGAATTCAAAGCTTGAACTTGAGATTTTAAAATAACTTTAAATGACTAAACCAACTTCAACTAAATCGGCCTGGGTTTGTTTTGGAGTTTGTTGGAGTTTTCCCATTTGTTTGTTTGCTCCATGCTTTCTCTCACCAGCCTCTATCTCTCTTCTTGGGAAGACCTCCTTGTGCTTGGACCTCCCTTTAGTTCAGACCTCCTCTTAACCTCTTTGGACCACCCTTGTGCCCTTGCTTGAACTTCTCCCTTAGTCTAGACCTTCTTCGCACCTCTTTGTTGGTTTGAATCTCTTTTTGAGGTTTAGATCTCCTTTTGATCTAAACCACCTTCTCTGCTTAGGCCTCCTTGTGGCCTAGACCTCCTTCTCCGCTTGAATCTTCCCTTGGTTTTGACCTCCCCTTTGGGTCACGACCACCCTCGATCGCGCTCCAAGCTCGGGTTTGTGTTTCAAACATCTTTGAACATTGAAATTCTAATTGGGTTGATTCACCCTTCATTTGGACCTCCTTGTGTCCATCTAAACCTCCTTTGGACTTCACTGTGGTCTGCTTGGACCTCTCGCTCAATCCTAACCTTCTTCCTTGAGGACCGCTCGATCTGTGGTGGACGTCCGATCTTGTTGGCATTTGGCTGGTCCGAACGCCTTTATCGCTTTGCTTTTTTGCTTTTATCTTGACCGTTGAGACCTCCCTGTGTTGGTCTTGACCGTTGAGACCTCCCTTTGTTCTCATCTTGGCCGTCAGACCTCCCCGGTTCATCCTGCCGCCAAAATTTCCTTTTAACTCGTCCGAATCGTCCATGACCCCTTTGAGTCAAACTTGACTGTTGAGACCTCCTTTGATCTCCTCTTAACCGTCAAGACCTCCCCTTGCTCTACCCTCCGTTGATCCTCCTCTTCGTTGATCTCCTTTCCTTCACGTGGTCCTATCTAGCGCCGTGCCTTTCCTCTCGCGGATCGACATCACCGCTACATCGCACCTTGGTCCTTGTCCTTGGACCTTCGCCCTTCTAGATCTCTACGCGTCTTGTTGAAAAGACTCTTCGTGGTCTTTCTCAAAGACCACCCTCGTGGTCTTTTTACAAAGTCCACCTCTTGTCGCGCGACTTCCTTGAGGCCACGACCTCCTCTCTTTTGTCATTTTGCCGCAACTCTCCCTTAAGGCCGCGACCTCCTCTTTTTATCGCTTTGCCACGATTTCCCTTGAGGCCACGGCTTCCCTTGAGGCCGCTGGTCCTTTTTATCGCTTTGCCGTGACCTCTTGTGGTCGGGACCTCCTTGGGGTCTTTGTAACACCTCGGTTTTTGAGCCTTTTTGAAAAATTTCAAAATAAAAAGAACTATTTTGTTTTGATGAGAATTCAAAGCTTAACTTGAGATTTTCAAAATTTGGGTGTTTAAAATGACTAAACCGAACTTCAATTAACCCTAAAGTTTGGTTCTTTTGGTGTTACTTGAGCTCTCGAGCTATCTCTTCCTTTCTCTCGTTAGTTCTCGCCTCCTCTTAGCTCAAATTTCTTTCTTTCCTGCACCTTCGCCTTGTTTGACCTCGCCGACCTCCCTCGCATTGTGTTCGGATTCCTTTATTTCGCATCACATCTTTGTTGGCTTAAATCTCCTTGGTTTAGACCTCCTTAGGTCTAGACCTCCTCTCTAGTTTCTCTTCGGTTTTGACCTCTCCTTCGAGTCACAATTACCCCGAGATGTCCTAAGCTCAGTTTGTGTTTCAAATATCTTTGATCTTTGAAATCTAAACTTTGGATTGAACTCCCCTTCTCGACCTCTCTCTTGTTTGGGCATTCCTTTATGCCCAGATCTCCTCTTGCTTGGCCATCTCTTAGAGCCCAGATCCCTTGTGTTTGGAACTCTTGTGTATCTATACTACCCTTGTATTTGGACCACCTCTTTGTTGGTTTGAATCTCTTCAAGGTTTAGATCTTCTTGTCAGCTCGGCATTTCTTTTATGTCCGCATTCTCCCTTGCTTGGACACTCCTTTGTGCCTGCACCTCTCTCGTGTTCATTTGGACCTCCCGTGTCCACTTGAACTTCCCTCTTGTTCACGCAGACCTCTTGTGTCCACCTAAACTTTTTCTCTGTTCCTTTGACCTCCCCGTGTTCATTGGAATCCTTCAGATTCATTTGAACCTCCCTTGTGTTCATTTGAATCTCCTCAGATCCCTTGCCCTTCCCTCGTGTTCTTTTGGACATCCCCGGTTCTTATGACCTCCTTGGTCCTTCATCCCGGCAACAGACCTCCCTAGGTTCATCCCGAGCGCTTAAGACCTCCCTTTGGATTTATCTTGACCGTTGAGACCTCCTGTGTTGGTTTTGACCGTCGAGATCTCCTTGATCTTCTTTTTGACCATCAAGATCACCTTTGAGTTTATCCCGATCGCCAAGACCTCCTTTGGAACACTTTCCGTGGATCTCCTCCGCTGATCCTCTCCTTAGAAACCTCCCGTCTGCACTCCTTCGCCTCGGATCCGATGGTCCGCACTCCCTTTGTTTGGATCTAAGGGTCCGCACCTTCTTTGTGTTGCCTTCTTTGGTCTAGACCTTCTTAGGTTTAGACTCTCCCCGTGTCCTTCAGACCTCCCCGTGTCCTTAGGACCTCCCCTCGCTCATTTGGACCTCCTCTATATTCACTTGACTTCTCGGTCCCTGCTCGAGCTTTCCACTTAATCCGCACTTATGACTTGTGTACCGCTCCATTTGCATTGACGGTTTGATCGTGTTGGCACGCTCGGCCGGGTCCAAACGCCTAATCAATTTGGACCACCCGATCCAGCTTGGATGGTCGAGATCCGATGGCGTTTTCGATGGTTCAAACGCCCAATTGTTTTGGTCCGCTTGATCCAAATCCAACCGCCTCCCGCCTCCTCCCGCTTTATCTTCGCTATCGCTAGGACCTCCTTTGCTTGTTGATCTCGACCGTTAGGACCTCCCTTCGGAGATCCTAGCCGTCAGACCTCCCTTGTTTAGATCTTAACTCTAAGACTCTCCCTTGGGAGATCTTAGCCAGACCTCCCTTGTTTAGATCTTGACCATTAATACCTCCCCTTCGGAGATCTTAGTTGTTAGGACGCCCCTTGTTTAGATCTTGACCGTTAGGACCTCCTTTGAATTCATCTCAACCGCTAAGACCTCCTCTGAGTCATCTTGACCGCTCAGATTACCTTTTGATCTCATCCGAACTGCTCGCATCTCCCTTGTGTTGATCTAAACCACTTGGATCTCCTTATCTCGACTTCATCTCGTGGGTCTCCTCTATCCGCATCTCCTTCCTTGATCTTGACCGCGGGACCACCCCTTGTTGATCCCGACGCCCGTGATCTTCCCTTGAGTTTTCTCGTGCCCTTGGACCTCTTTTGTCCTTGGACCCTTTTGCCCTCTCGACCCTTGACCTCTAGATCTCGCTGCTTCTCTCGCTCTTTTTTAAAGACCACCTCCGTGGTCATTTTGCAAACACCACCCCTTTTCGGTCATGACCTCCCTCGTGGTCTTCGCCAAGACCACCTCTCAGGGTCTTCCTCCAAGAAGACTACCTCCCCGTGGTCTTTTGCGAAGACGACTTCTTGGTCTTTTTGCCAGACCACCCTTCCGTCATGACCTCCTCTCTTTGTTGTTTATTGCACCTCTCTCTTTGTCGCTTTTGTCACGACCTCCTTTCTTTCATCGCTTGTCGTGACTTCCTTTGTTCGAGATCTCCTTGTGGTCTTTTTACAAAGACCACCTCCTCGTCTTTCTATTAAAGACCACTTTGGGCAGACTCCCTTGGCCTCTCGAGATCTCCTCGTGGTCTCCGCAGACTTCCCCTTGAGCTTTGATCGCCCCATTTGTCACCACGCCCACTTTCTTTTATCCTTGACCATGTCCTTTGCACATGGGAGTCTCCCCATATTTAATGCCTATTTATCGCATTAAATGCTATCACTTTTTGCAAGACCGAGCTATCCTTTGTCTCATCTTTTACTCCGCTCCCATCTCTTCCCACACCGCCTTGACCTCGTGCCCTTGGACCTCCCAAAATTTTTGGCAATATAAGCTTGAGCCAGCTCTCTTCCTTTGTCTTTTCTTCATTTTAACTCTCTCGCTCACTCAGCTGCTTGCTCTCTCGACCTCCCTCATCTCCCTCTAAACATTGAGCCTCATTTGTCGAGCCCTCCGATCCTCTCCCAAGCCGCTTGACCTCCACAAGCTCCTTGACCTCCTCCAAACCGATCAAACCTCTCATGGCTCTAGTTTTGTGTTTCTTTGGAGTTCTTTTGGTTTTTACTCGACTTTGGTTTGATTTATACTGCTTTAACATGTAGACCTCGACGTCAAGCAGAGCTTGAGTTTTGTGAGGAGAAGACCTGTAAAGCTTTCTTTTAGTAGGAGGCAAGTTACACTTTCGATCATATTGCACCCATTATTTCAACATATTTATGTTCCATTTCAAATGATAATGCATGCTTACTTTACTAAGTATTTCAATACTGCTTACAATCTTAGCTATGCCTAAATCTCTTGGTATGGCCACCGCCACCTTTGAATCGAATATGATTGTCACCCTAGGCAAAACTCTGCTAGTGCAATAGTATGGGCCAGATCCTTTTCAAAAACAGAGCTTAGTCATGCATAGATAAAGAATCTTGATTTGGGAAGTTTTGGCCAAAAATATCTCTTGTTTAAATGATTTGAACCATGGCATTGGTGTGTCATAGAGGTCCCGATGGCATTGGTGTGTCATGGCAGCATCCATGGCATTTGTGTGTCATGGAGGGTTTATAAATGTTTTGACAAAGCAAGGTATAATGGAAAATGGTTTGACTCTCAGGAGTTGGTTGATCGGTGGGTGCATGTCTATGCATGGGATCGTGCTCAGGTTGATCGATGCCTGTGGTTGTGGTTAGCCGCCTAGGTCGCTTAAGGACCGCCTCATGAAGTGTATTTTGCTATGCCTTATCGTGGCAACCACATGTCCTCAGAGGGCGGGACTCGCTTATTAATTTGCAAAGTTCCATCGCTGCTGATCTCGCTGGGTGTGGGTGGTCTTTATGGCCTATCTTTTATGACTATGTAATTCCCACTAGCTCAAGAGGGGGCCCTTGTTCTCTGCGGGTTTCTATCCGTAGGGTGGGGTGAAACCCAGAGTAGGGTGGATTATGTGGAATGATGCATTGTAAAGGCCTTGTGGTATCTCCTTCATCGCACACCTTGGAAGTGCGTGAGTTGACAAGATAAGTGGATTACCTCTTGGGGTAAAGCCGCACACCTCTCGCAGAGTGTAAAACTATTCAATAGCCGTGTCTGCTGTTATGGACATGCTAGCAAAGCCGCCAAAGTTAGATCTTGGTTTGGTTTTCAATGGAATTGTGAAAATATTTTTGGATGTCCATCCAAATGGGTTGGGCAGGAGCCTTGTAACAGAGGGTATCCTTCACCACTTGTGATGAATGTTATCCAACCGAAAACTAAGATTTGCAAAATGAATTTTACTTATTGTAATCGCCTTTAACTTAGCACTTGTATTTGAAATAAACTTGGCTTTACGCAACCAACCATATTATGCCTTCCTTTGAGATATCCATTATGCATGTCATTCTCGTTAATTGATTCGTGTAACTTATGCAGCACGGTTGTTGTGCTCACTCTGCTTGAAATTAATCTTTTGAGCAGAATGGAAGCTTTGAGGTGATCTTGTCAGGACCTAGAGGTCCCTGGACGACTAGGATGCGCCTCCACCGATTGCCCGTGGTGTATCTGGATGGCCTTTATGTTTGTCTTCCATGTGTTCTCGTTTGTTGTCTTGTATGCCTCCTCTTTGTAAACAACTTTGTTGATATTAATAAAGCTCTCGTTAAAGTGTATGTTACCACTATTGTATGTCAGAAGAGCTAGCTATTGATCCTGGGACTAGCTCTGGTTCACACGGGAAGCATGGGTGATCCCCGACCACCATGACCACCTCTAAGTCTAGTCGTGGGAGGTCTTGGGGTGATCCCAGCCTCCACGACCTCCTGACTGGTCGTGGGAGGACTTGGCTACCCCTGTGTCTCACGACCTCCTCAAGATTGGTCCTTCGACCTCTCCTGTTGGCTCGTGGTCGTGGTGATCTTCCTCAGGCCTCACACTCCTCCTGGCCGGGTCTCCAGACCTCTAGGAGATCCTGCTGACCTCCCGGGCAGCCATGGAGATGCCTCCGGTGGTCCTACTAGATCTCCGGGAGGTCTCGATGGACTTCCCGAGGAGATCCTAGAGGACCTCTCGAGTGGCCTCCGGGTCAAGCGCCAGCCTTTTTGTCAAGACCACCTTCCCGCCTCTTTGCAAAAACCACCTCCCCGCCCTTTTGAAAAGATCACCTTATGGTCACGACTCTCGGGTCACGCACCACTCACTCTAATGGGAGTCTCATGACGATTAAATGTCAGCCGCAACACATTAAATATTGTCTTTTTCCATTGTACCCATTTTGCCTCTCGTTGTCGCCTTCTTTTACCTACTCCCAACTTTTCCTCCACTTACTTTTGGACACGTGTGTGCCTTGAAACTCACATGAAGCTCGCTATATAAGCTTGAGAAGCCTCTCATCTTTACCTTTTCCTCATTTCCAGCTTCTCTTGCTCATCCGACCAGCTTCTTGGATCTCCTCCTGAAGCTATTGGTTCTTCCTAAGAAGCCCTTGACCTCCTCCAAACCGTGGGAAGCCTCTCTTGGTTTTATTTCTGTTTCACTAGAGTTCATTTGGATCTTACTTGAGCTTTATTTGAGTTCTCTATTTTTCTCCCATGTAGATTGTGAAGGCACCGAGAGCCCGAGTTCTTTGAGGAAGAAGAAGACACTCAAGTCTTTGAGTAAGGCAAGTTACATAATTGACCATGTTGCATCCATTATTTCAAATTACTTATGTCCGTTTCAAATATTATCGCATGCCTATTTTTTTTACTCAACTATTTCAATACCTGTTTTTAAATTCATAGCTATGCCTAAATCCTTTGTACGGCCCATTTTGACATTGATTCAAATTTGTTGCCACCCTAGATAAAGCCTGGTTGATGCAATAGTGTGAGCCAGGACCTCTCGAAAAATGTATGCTTAGACATGCTTAGACCAAAATCTTGTTTTGAGAGGTTTTACTGCCAAAAGACCAATGTTATCTAAATATTTTAAAGGCTGGGCCATGGCATTGGGTTGTCATGGAGGTTCGAAAAGGAATTTGTAAAGCATTGGAAAATGGTTTGGACTTGGGCAAATTTGGTTGTTTGGTTGGTGCATGTCTATGCACAGGGGTCATCTGATCCGATGCCCCAGGGTTAAGGTTGTCGCCCAAGTCGCTTAAGGACCGGTTCATGAGCGATAACTTGCTATGCCTTACTGCAACCACATGTCCAGGATCGGGTGGACTCGGCCGACTAATTTGCAAAAATTCCATCATGTAGATCCTGCTAGGACCGGTTATTCCCACCTAGTGCAAGAGGGGGCCCCTATGAACTCTGCGGATTTCTATCCAAAGAGGGATGCGAAACCTTAGCGAGGGTGGATCATGTGGAATGATGCATTGCAAAGGCCTTGTCATGAGCTCTAGACCACTTACCTTCTGAAGTGAGTGGTGGCATCGACGGTTGCCAAACAAACTAGAGAAGTCATGTCATGTGGGTAAAGTGTACAACCTCTGTAGAGTGTAAAACTATTCGAATAGCCGTGTCCGCAGTTATGGACGTGCTGGCAAGCCTCTCAAAGTTAGATCTTGGTTTTGTTTTCAAAAGAGCTTTGTTAAAATGGTTTTGGATCTCTATCCAATTGGGTTTTGGCAGGGAGCCTTGTGACAGGAGGGTATCCTTCACCACTATGTTGTTGAATGTTATCCAATTGTAAAATGAAGACTTTGAAAATGAATTTTAATTATTGTTATATGCTTTGGAACTTATTACCTATAATTGGAAATAAACTTGGCTTTATGCAAACTAACCATATTTGCCTTCCTTTGATATATCCACGCATGCATATCATTCTGTTATTTGATCGTGTAACTTATGCAGCACCTGCTGATGTGCTCATTCTTGCTTGATTTGATAATTGAGCAGAGGGGACTTCTTTGATTAAGATGAGGACCAGATCAACTAGGCAGCGCCCTCCAGCCATTTGCCTGTGGTGAAACGGGTGGACTTGTTCTTTTGCTTTCATTGTGTGTTTTGATCTCGCTTACCGTAGTTTAACCTTGTAATCAACCCTTTGTTGTAAATAAAGTTTACGTTGATGAATGTTACCACTATTGTTTGCTATGTGGGCTAGCCATTGATCCTGGGACTAGTTCGAACACGAGGACTTGGGGCTTTTCCAAGTCTCACGACCTCCTGTTTGGTCTCCGACCACCCCTGCTACGGGTCTTGCACTTGGGGACGCCCTGGTCCTAAGACCTCCTCGGTCCATTCTGACCTGACCTCCAGGGTCCCGCTGACCTCTTGGGAGGTCCCGAGAACTACCGAGAGATCCCGGCTGACCTCTTGGGAGGTCCTAGGACTTCCCGAGTGGTCTTAGAGGACCTCTCGTGATCCCAAGCTCAAGGTTGTTACAAAGTGGTATCGATCATCCCGATCAGAGGTCGAGCCTAGTAGAATGGTCGTAGTAAAGTTCAAAATTTGTTTTACAAAACAAAAAATAAATTGTTCTCTCTCTTATCCGGGTCGCCTTTCTATCCTTACCCCTTCTCTCAGACTCCTCCCTTACCTTATTCTCTTATCTTTGCTTGCCTCAACGCTTTTACAAGTTAAAGGGATCTTCTTTCCTTGAAATTGTCTATAGGTGTTATCGTGTTGGTTAGCCCTAGTGCCCGGACCTCCCGCCTCGGAGTGGTCTTGGCACGTTGTGCATGAAGGACCTCCCTCGCCAGGGTCATGTGGTGGTAGTCTTGCAAAGACCACCCTGGGGTTTCTTGCAAAGACCACCCCTTGTAGCCACGACCTCCTGTGAGCCATGAGGGCGTGAGATTCAAGTAGAGCGTGTTTGAGCTTTTGAATTGGTTTTTGGTTGGTTTGGTTGTTCCGACCTCTTTTCCCCTAGCTTTATTTTTCTTTCCTAATCTTGGAAGATCTGGCAGATGGTGACAACTCGTGGCAGTTCCAGCACTAGTAGTTTGGGACGAGCCATTGGGTGTGATCCTGAGACTCCTGTTCCACAACCGCCTCCTCCTCCAGCTGAAGGGCCAAATTGGAATCAGATGATGGCAAATCAAGATCAATTGATCAACTTGTTAGCCTAGTCTATCAACAACACTCAGAACCTCCAAGCAGCCGCAGCAGCTCAACCACTAGTGTTTGTTCCACCTCCTCCTAGGGCCAACATCTCTGAGTTTATGAGGATGAGACCACCCACTTTCTCCAGCAGTACTGAACCATTGGAAGCTGATGATTGGCTCAGAGCAGTGGGAAGAAAGTTAGATATGATCCAAAGGTTCGCACCGTGAGAGAGTGTTGTTTGCCTCTCACCAGCTCAATGGGCCAGCCTCAGAGTGGTGGGACAATTTCACTCACTCCCACACCGATGCTCAGGCCATTACTTGGTATGAGTTTGTTCAAGCTTTTCGTCGTGCTCATATTCCTCAAGGCATGATGTTGTTGAAGAAGAAGGAATTCAGATCCCTGCGCCAAGCCAACCGCACTGTCAGTGAGTATCTTCACAAGTTCAATCAGTTGGCAAGATATGCACCAAGATGTGGCCACAGATGAGTCCAAGCAAGAGCGCTCGAAGGGCTCAATGATGACCTTTCGCCCAAATTTCTGTTTAGGATTATCCAGATTTTCAAAGAGCTTGTAAGTAAGGCACTGTCAAGAAGGCAAACATCTTGAGATGGAGAATCGCAAGAAGAGGAAGACACTCAACTAGTCACCCAAGAGGTTTTCCTAAGCCCAGACCTCCCAATTTCAGCAAGGGAGACTCATGACTTCTTCCCTTCCAGCCTTCAAGGCATAAGATGTCCCGCACTTCCAGCCTCGTGGGACCTCTCTAGGATGTTATTTTCGTAGAAGCCATCCTCGATCCCTACTACAGAGTCACATGCTTTTATCGCAATGAAGTTTGGCATTATGCCAATAAGTGCCCAAGGAGGCAGCAAGAAAGAACCACTACCTCAACCCGCCAAGTCAAGGAATTTCAACACCGGCAAAGAACTCCTAATGTGAAGCCTTCTGTCTCGATGATCAAGGAAGTGTGAATCATGTCACGTACCGAGGAAGCTTAGGCCGCTTGGACGTGGTCCTTGGCACGCTTTTGTCAATTCCATACCAAATTTCGCTTCTTTTTGATTCCTGAGCTTCTCATCTGCTTGTTTCTCTAAGTTTATGGGTAGTAATGGGTTATCTATATCTTCTTTAGCTAGCCCTATGCTAATCCACCTCCTGCCTCTAAATGAGGACCAAGGCCATATGCCCAAACCTTTCCTTGGAAATCTTGGGAGTACTTTTCTCTCAGACCTAGTAGTATTGCACTCCCAAGATTTAGATGTGATTCTTGGGATTGACTGTCTAGCCAAGAACCATGGTCAAATAGATCTGTGCTAATAAGTCTATTGTGCTCACCAATGAGCATGGAATTCAAGTTGAGTTCAATCCCGAGACCTCTGTTAGAGGAGGTCCTAGCCCCGGCCTGCTTTGAAGGAAGTGAAGCTTGAGGACCTCCGCTGGTAAGGAGTACCCAGATGTGTTCCTGCATGAGTTGCCCGAATGCCTCTGGACAAAGATTTGGAATTTGTCATCAACTTAGTTCCAGGAATAGCACCAATTTCCAAGAGGTCTTACCGCTTGCCAGTTAATGATCTTGTTGAGCTTAAGCAGCAGATTGAGGAAATGCAAAGCAAAGGTTTTGTCAAACCAAGCTCTTCACCTTGGGGAGCTCCAATGATCTTTGTTGCAAAGAAAGATGGTACTCGCGGATGTGTGTGGATTACCGAGCCCTCAATGATATCACTATCAAGAATAAGTATCCATTGCCCAGATCGATGATTTGTTTGACCAACTAAAGGAGCTGTAGTTTTCCAAGATTGACTTGAGGTCGTGGTATCATCACTGAAGATTCGCCAAGAAGACATCCCAAAGATAGCTTTTCAACTCTCGTATGGACTCTATGAGTTCACAAATATGTCTTTTGATTGACTAATGCCTCTGATACTTTATAAACTTGATGAATAAAGTATTTATGGAGTACTTGGATAAGTTTGTTATTGTCTTCATAGATGATATTCTGGTGTATTCTAAGAGCGAAGAAGAGCATGAAGAGCACCTTCGGTTGGTTCTGGATAAGCTTAGAGATCACCAACTCTATGCTAAATTCAATAAGTGTGATTTCTGGATGAAGGAGGTTACTTTTTGGGGCCATGTTATGTCAGCCGCAAGTGTAGCCATTAACCCTAGCAAGGTTCAAGATGTGCTTAATTGGGAGCCACCCAAGTCTGTGCCTCAGATCATGAGCTTTCTTGGCATGGCAGGTTATTACCGCATGTGTTAGACCAGGAGGCTTTTGGTTGTGTTAGAAGGTCGATGAACACATTGACAATAGGAAGTCTTAGTCTTGGTGTTTAGTGATGAATACATTGTTTTTTTTGACTTGCTTGTGATCTTAGGTGTTGACATGCTTTGTAATAGCATTTGAGTGCCTTTTGATTTATGTGGAAATCAAATTTTGTTTGGTT